>JBBDGP010004164.1:0-45628 GCA_037952835.1 Lithobates septentrionalis
CCGATCCTCGCCCCGCCCCTTCTGCGTGTTCTGTCTACAGACCCCCCCCTGTATACACCTTCTATATACACCTCGTACTCCTATATACTGCCCCGTATATATATATATATATCACCTCTGTATTTAATGTATAATACCCCCTGTATATAATCTATGTACACCCCAATATATAACATTCCATATATATATAAAACTCCTATATACTGCTGCCCCGTGTATATATATATATTATTATTATACAGGATTTATAGAGCGCCAACAGTTTTCTTAGCGCCTTACAATATAAAAGGAGACAATACAGTTATAATACAATAAAATACAAGAGGATTAAGAGGGCCCTGCACAGAAGAGCTTACAATCTAATATATATATATATATATATCACCTCTGTATATACACTACATACCCCTCTCCCCCATATATAATCTCAGATATCTATATCTATAACTACATCACTATATATACCAATTGTATATACTCCTCTATATATACCATCCATATATACCTGCTGTATATAATCTATATACCCATTCACCTTCCTCCCCTCTATATAACATAATATATACCATATACTGTATATACACATACTGCCTCATATACACTTACTATAGATATATATATCTAAGCTGTATACCACTGATATATATCTATATACACACACCTTCCTCCCCCTATATATAATACTACGTCACCATATATACCTCTCTATATAACACACCCCATCCCCCCTATATACTGACTGTATACACCGTACTCCATATATATATAATATCGGGGGGGGGGGGGTATATAGTGTATATGCGGTGCACACCTCCTGTATATACACGGTGTGATGATGAGTGTCAGCTCTGTTGGTTCTGTGTACAGGGCGGGGGATGGAGGGGTGCGCTGTGATGGGGGGAGGGGGGTTTCTAGAATATTTTATATATTCATCACCTTCATATCCTTCTAAAAATCATTTCCACTCTTTATAAATCTGCAAATTTCATAATAATTTTCCCCGGAGATCCCGCCATGGAGGTCCTTGTTCTGACACTTCCTGTTATAGGGTGACAACGCTTTGTCTTTATTTCCCACGTTGTCACCTTGTCACATGCGCCCTCATCCCTTTAAACCCGAACACATATGAATTACACAGGTTCTGTGGCTAATTGAATGCAGGTAAGACACTAAGTGAGTTTAATTACCACCTTAATCAGCCACAGAACCCGAGTAATTAATATGTGTTCGGGTTTAAAGGGATGAGGTGGCAACTCTAATGCGCCCCCTTGTGGAGACTACAGGCAGTTGTTCTGACATACATTGGGCTCAGTCTTCTGCAGCTTCCGCTATAATAATCCCCGGAGATCCCGCCATGGAGGTCCTGTTATAGGGTGACAACACTCTGTCCCTATCTCCCAATTGTTCCCTGTGTTGTCACCCTTCCAATGGAGACCACAAGCCGGCATTTCAGCACACGTGACACGGACATGGCAGGAAATCCCATCACTGGAGTGTATGGAGACAGGAAGTGGCTGCAAAGAGGCTGCGGGAGATCAGCAACACTGAGATGTAACAAAGGATAAAGAAAGGTGAAATCAGGATTTTATAAAGTAAAGACGAGAACAATTTCTGATACACAGAGAGGGGACCGACATCTCCGGAATATTCCGTGTGGGGGGGGGGGGGGATTGGCATGGTTCCCCTCCAATCGTCTCTTTGGGGCTCATGGCGGCGATCGGAGAACCTTCGTGGTCGTTGTGTCTGAACACAGAAGAGGGCGGCGAGCCACACCCACAATTCCGATAATATGGATTGTGAGAGGAGAGGTGTGGGGGGCAGATAAGGGAGGGGGGAGGGGCACTCACTGCAAGAACTGTTTCTAAAAAATTGTACTGCCCCCCATACAGAAATTGCCCCCCTCCCTGCAGGATGTGCCCCCTCAGTACACAAAAACTGCCCCCCCCGCCTGCAGAATGTGTTCTCATTATAGAAACTGCCCCCCTCAGTACAGGAACTGCCCCTCTCAATATAGTAACTGCCCCCTTAATGCAGGAACTGCTCCCATTAGTACAATTACTGTCCCTCTCACTGCAGGAACTGCCCCTCCACAAGTACAGTACCTGTACAGTAACTGCCCCCTTTCTGCAGGAACTGCCCCCCTCAGTGTAGTACTTGCCACCTTACTGCAGGAACTGCCCTCCTCAGTACAATAAATGCCCCCCTCACTGCAGGAACTAGCCCCCCCCCAAGTACAGTAACTGGCCCCCACCTTGCAATAATTGCCCCCTCCCCCCCATGTGATCCCCCCATGTGATACCCCCTCCCCCCCAGGTGATGCCCCCTCCTCCAATGTGATGCCCCCTTCCCCCATTTGATTCCCCCCTTGTGATGCCCCCTTCCCCCATGTGATGCCCCCCCCCCATGTGATGCCATCCATGTAATGCCCCCTCCCCCATGTGATGCCCCCCATGTGATGCCCCCTCCCCCCATTTGATCCCCCCTGTGATGCCCCCCCATGTGATGCCGCCTCCCCCCATTTGATCCCCCCATGTGATGCCCCCATGTGATGCCCCTTCCCCCCCTGTGATGCCCCCTCCCACCCATGTGATGCCCCCCATTTGACCCCCCCCATGATGCCCCCTCCCCCCCCATTTGATCCCCCCTGTGATGCCCCCTCCCCCCAATGTGATCCCCCCTGTGATGCCCCCCCATGTGATGCCCCCTCCCCCATGTGATGCCCTCCCATGTGATCCCCCCATGATGCCCCCTCCCCCCCATTTGATCCCCCCATGTAATGCCCCCTCCCCCCATTTGATTCTCCCCTTGTAATGCCCCCCTCCCCCCATGTGATGCCCCCTCCCCCCATTTGATGCACCCTCCCCCCATGTGATCCCTTCATGTGATGCCCCCCCATGTGATTCCCCCTCTATTTGATCCCCCCCCCTGTGATGCCCGTCCATACACTCCACCAATAATTGCCTCTCGGCGGCTCTGTAATCAGCGGGCGGATTTGCGATTTGTTTGATTGAACAGAAGAGACATTTCCCAATTCTCATCGCAGAATCTCCGACAACCTCAATTTACTGCAAATCAAACCCCCTCCCCCACCAGAGGGGCTCATGGCGGAGTCAGCCTGGAGATATGGAGGTGAATTATAGACCCTAAAGGAGACCTCCGACTCCATCGCTGACAATCTACAGCCTCATAAGGCCCCGCTGTGCCTGATGTCCCCCCCCGGGGAAGTGCGCTCTGCGGAGCTCCTCCATCACTTCTGAGTGGAGCTGGAAATATAATCTGACACGACTGGCGATGGCCCAATCTGCCTCTAAGCTCCGCCCAATCTACCTCTAAGCTCCGCCCAATCCACATCTAAGCTCCGCCTCTCCTAAATCTTACTACAGACAAAAATCTTTATTCAGTTTTGGATGGATTAGGAGCAGATTGGGGAGATTTCCCTTCACTTCCTGTCCAGGAGACACAAGAATAGTCACCAGAACTGATGTCCCCAAATGGAAGATTTCCCATCACTTCCTGTATTGGTGACATCGGGACAACTAGAGGGGGGATGAGGGACAGAAACAGCAATACAAACCTGACAGGGGTTCTATATACTTCCCTATATAATGTATAACCCCCCCCATACAAAATATAACCTCCCCATATAATATCCCCCAATATAATATATACTCCCCCATACAATATGTTGTATACCCCCATGTAATAACATACTTCCCTATACAAGATATATCCCCCCCATATAATATATACTCCCCACATATAATATATACTCCCCCCATACAATATATACTCCCCACATATAATATATACTCCCCCAATATAATATATACTCCCCCGTATAATATATACTCCCCCCATATAATATATACTCCCCCCATATAATATATACTCCCCCCATACAATATATACTCCCCCATATAATATATACTCCCCCCATACAATATATACTCCCCCATATAATATATACTCCCCCCATACAATATATACTCCCCCATATAATATATACTCCCCCCATACAATATATACTCCCCCATATAATATATACTCCCCCCATACAATATATACTCCCCCATATAATATATACTCCCCCCATACAATATATACTCCCCCATATAATATATACTCCCCCCATACAATATATAGTCCCCCCATATAATATATACTCCCCCATACAATATATACTCCCCCATATAATATATACTCCCCCCATACAATATATACTCCCCCATATAATATATACTCCCCCCATACAATATATACTCCCCCATATAATGTATACTCCCCCCATACAATATATACTCCCCCATATAATATATACTCCCCCCATACAATATATACTCCCCCATATAATATATACTCGCCCATACAATATATACTCCTCCCATATAATATATACTCCCCCCATACAATATATACTCCCCCATATAATATATACTCCCCCATATAATATATACTCCCCCCATATAAGATATACTCCCTCCTCTTATAATATATACTCCCCCCATACAATATATACTCCCCCATATAATATATACTCCCCCCATACAATATATACTCCCCCATATAATATATACTTCCCCCATACAATATATAGTCCCCCCATATAATATATACTCCCCCATACAATATATACTCCCCCATATAATATATACTCCCCCCATACAATATATACTCCCCCATATAATATATACTCCCCCATACAATATATACTCCCCCATATAATGTATACTCCCCCCATACAATATATAGTCCCCCCATATAATATAAACTCCCCCCATACAATATATACTCCCCCCATATAATATATACTCCCCCCATACAATATATACTCCCCCATATAATATATACTCCCCCATATAATATATACTCCCCCCATACAATATATACTCGCCCATATAATATATACTCCCCCATATAATATATACTCCCCCCATACAATATATACTCCCCCATATAATATATAGTCCCCCCATACAATATATACTCCCCCATATAATATATACTCCCCCATATAATATATACTCCCCCATATAATATATACTCCCCCCATATAAGATATACTCCCTCCTCTTATAATATATACTCCCCCCATACAATATATACTCCCCTCATATAATATATACTCCCCCCATACAATATATACTCCCCCCATATAATATAAACTCCCCCATACAATATATACTCCCCCATATAATATATACTCCCCCCATACAATATATACTCCCCCATATAATATATACTCCCCCCATACAATATATACTCGCCCATATAATATATACTCCCCCATATAATATATACTCCCCCCATACAATATATACTCCCCCATATAATATATACTCCCCCCATACAATATATACTCCCCCATATAAGATATACTCCCTCCTCTTATAATATATACTCCCCCCATATAAGATATACTCCCTCCTCTTATAATATATACTCCCCCCATACAATATATACTCCCCCATACAATATATACTCCCCCCATATAATATATACTCCCCCCATATAATATATACTCCCTCCTCTTATAATATATACTCCCCCCATACAATATATACTCCCCTCATATAATATATACTCCCCCCATACAATATATACTCCCCCCATATAATATAAACTCCACCATACAATATATACTCCCCCATATAATATATACTCCCCCCCATACAATATATACTCCCCCATATAATATATACTCCCCCCATACAATATATACTCGCCCATATAATATATACTCCCCCATATAATATATACTCCCCCCATACAATATATACTCCCCCATATAATATATACTCCCCCATACAATATATACTCCCCCATATACTATATACTCGCCCATACAATATATACTCCTCCCATATAATATATACTCCCCCCATACAATATATACTCCCCCCATATAAGATATACTCCCTCCTCTTATAATATATACTCCCCCCATATAAGATATACTCCCTCCTCTTATAATATATACTCCCCCCATACAATATATACTCCCCTCATATAATATATACTCCCCCCATACAATATATACTCCCCCCATATAATATAAACTCCCCCCATACAATATATACTCCCCCATATAATATAAACTCCCCCCATACAATATATACTCCCCCCATATAATATATACTCCCCCCATACAATATATACTCCCCCATATAATATATACTCCCCCCATACAATATATAGTCCCTGTCACGGAACGTCCCACACTCCGCTTGAGTGCTTCCGTCATATACCGCTTCCTAAGTTCTGGAACACGAGTCCAATGGATCTGGCTATAGGAACCCCAAGAACTAGACAACACCAGTCTTGGAGTACATCAGAACTAACTTTTATTTGAGATCTCACACACATTTATACACCAGGATGACTCAACGCTAACCTAATTAACATGAGCTCCAATAGGAGTCGTCCCGTCTCCTACATTGTATGGAGGACAATGTCATTAGCTCATTCAATTAACATAAGCACAAGTTGACACCAGCATCTCCTCACATGATGTGTCCCAACAGAATGAATCAGTCTTATCAGCAGGGGGCTGCTGGAGGAACCCCCCCTCCCTCTTCAGTGACACAGATCCACAGCAAGGAGTCCCCATACAATATATACATGACTGAGTCCGATTAATACAGTTCAGACTGGATTTCTCATTCACCTCAAATTCTAGGGCCCATAATCGGTGGGCAACAGGCCCGCACACAGTCCTCTCCAACAGCCTCTGCTCCGGCCAGGTCCGTGACATTTCTCCCCTTTCGGCAGGAGACTAACACAGGAGGAGACCCCAGACGGGTTGACTCCGAAGTTAGTCAGTAGTTCCAGTCCTCTACTGCCTGTACCCACACAGTACCCCAAACAAATTATTCCAAACAGAGTATTACTCACCCAGCCATCCTCTGCCTCTCTCAGAGAACATATCTGCCGCTGGGGAGAGGCCCGGACTGGCCCTTCTCCCTGGAATCCTTTCTGCCGCTGGAGAGAAGACAGGGGGACTGGGCTCACTCCATCCTGCTGTTGGGGATCTGGGCCGACTGCCCAGCATCCCTGGGGTATACAGGTGGGGACTGAAGCCCCATCAACCGACACCAGATCAAGCTGCAGTTGTGAGGTGATGACTGCATTCTCTCCTTGGATCCTGATCTGCAGCTCGCGATAGACTGCCACCTCCTCACCTTGGGCCTCCACAATTGCTGCAGGTGTGGGGCAGAGGTCTTGGACCCTCTGTCCGGTTGCCAGCACTTCTGCTGGGGGTTTGCCAGGTGGTTCCTCCTCTACAGAAACGTCTATTAAATCCCCAGTCTCTGGAAGTGGTAAAAGTGTGGGACAGAGGTCTTGGACCATCTGTTCAGTTACCAGATCTTCAGCTGGAAAAGTTTGTTTTAACTCCATAGATGCTGCTGGCAGAAAATCACATGTCCCTGTCAGTGTTGTGGGAGAAAGGCCGACTACCTCTTCTCTCAAGAAGGCCGAAGCCACTGTTGGCGCTGGGCAGAACACAGTGAACTTTGGCCCTGATAGCAGCTCTTCTGCTGGAGGCTCATCAGGTTGTTCTTCCTCAGCAGAAAAGTCTATCAAGTCCCCTGTCTCTGCAACTGATGTCTGGGGATATAGGTTCACCATCTCCTGTCCATGGAACCCAGAAGATGTTATCAGTGCTGGGCAGAGGTTAGCAGAGCTCTGCCCTGTTGTCAGCACTTCAGGTTTGGGGACGGCAATCTCCGGATTTTCCACTGCCGATTCTCTGGCATGCTGCTGAACTTGTTCTAGCAGTTTCCTGTATGCCCTTTCCAGATACTGTTCCTTCCTTAGCAAATGGTCCAGATCAGGTTTGAGCTCTGAGACCCCTGCAAGACCGAGCATAGACTCTCTATAGTCTCTCATGTCCTCAAGGTCAGGTTCCCCCTCATCGCCAAACATAAAAAGATCTGTAAGGTTCTCCCACAGCAATCCAGGGCCGCCAAAGTCATATCCCTCCGGAGAGCATTCTGTTGTCTCCCCTAAATATCCCTCCTCTGCGTGCCATTGCAGAGCCCGATAACGATTGTCCAGCTCTATCTCCTGCTGGACCAACCTGTCCAACTCAGTCACCCATTGCTCCTGGGGCTGCTCTCCCAGGAATGCCATCCGCAATGCCCGTTGGTCACTGGCCCGTTGCTCTTGGGTTGGAAAGCACTTGCCCTGTTTTATACCAGCGAGACGGAGGGCTGCAATCCAGAGCTCCACCTGAATTTGCTGCCTAAGCTCCAGGTATTCATCCTCAGACACAGTCCTGGTGTATGTTGAAAGGATGATCCGCAGCAGCCCCAGGAATTCTGATGCCAGGTCCATATCTCCGCTGGGGTGACTGAAGTCTGCTATGCTGATCTTGGATCCAGTTGGAGGTTTGGATGTCCCAGACTTCAGGAAGCTATCCCACTGCTTGCCACCAATGTCACGGAACGTCCCACACTCCGCTTGAGTGCTTCCGTCATATACCGCTTCCTAAGTTCTGGAACACGAGTCCAATGGATCTGGCTATAGGAACCCCAAGAACTAGACAACACCAGTCTTGGAGTACATCAGAACTAACTTTTATTTGAGATCTCACACACATTTATACACCAGGATGACTCAACGCTAACCTAATTAACATGAGCTCCAATAGGAGTCGTCCCGTCTCCTACATTGTATGGAGGACAATGTCATTAGCTCATTCAATTAACATAAGCACAAGTTGACACCAGCATCTCCTCACATGATGTGTCCCAACAGAATGAATCAGTCTTATCAGCAGGGGGCTGCTGGAGGAACCCCCCCCTCCCTCTTCAGGGACACAGATCCACAGCAAGGAGTCCCCATACAATATATACATGACTGAGTACGATTAATACAGTTCAGACTGGATTTCTCATTCACCTCAAATGCTAGGGCCCATAATCGGTGGGCAACAGGCCCGCACACAGTCCTCTCCAACAGCCTCTGCTCCGGCCAGGTCCGTGACAGTCCCCCCATACAATATAAACTCCCCCCATACAATATATACTCCCCCATATAATATATACTCCCCCCATACAATATATACTCCCCCATATAATATATACTCCCCCATACAATATATACTCGCCAATATAATATATACTCCCCATATAATATATACTCCCCCCATACAATATATACTCCCCCATATAATATATACTCCCCCCATACAATATATACTCCTCCAATATAATATATACTCCCCCCATACAATATATACTCCCCCATATAATATATACTCCCCCATACAATATATACTCCTCCAATATAATATATACTCCCCCCATACAATATATACTCCCCCCATATAATATATACTCCCCCCATATAAGATATACTCCCTCCTCTTATAATATATACTCCCCCCATATAAGATATACTCCCTCCTCTTATAATATATACTCCCCCCATACAATATATACTCCCCCATACAATATATACTCCCCCCATATAATATATACTCCCCCCATATAAGATATACTCCCTCCTCTTATAATATATACTCCCCCATATAATCTATACTCCCCCCATACAATATATACTCCCCTCATATAATATATACTCCCCCCTCTTATAATATATACTCCCCCCATACAATATATACTCCCCCCATATAATATATACTCCCCCATATAATATATACTCCCCCATATAATATATACTCCCCCCATACAATATATATTCGCCCATATAATATATACTCCCCCATATAATATATACTCCCCCCATACAATATATACTCCCCCATATAATATATACTCCCCCATACAATATACTCCCCCCATATAATATATACTCCCCCCATATAAGATATACTCCCTCCTCTTATAATATATACTCCCCCCATACAATATATACTCCCCCATATAATATATACTCCCCCATATAATATATACTCCCCCCCATACAATATATACTCCTCCCATATAATATATAGTCCCCCCATACAATATATACTCCCCCATATAATATATACTCCCCCATATAATATATACTCCCTCCTCTTATAATATATACTCCCCCATACAATATATACTCCCCCATATAATATATACTCCCCCATATAATATATACTCCCTCCTCTTATAATATATACTCCCCCCATACAATATATACTCCTCCCATATAATATATACTCCCCCCCATACAATATATACTCCCCCAAATAATATATACTCCCCCCTCTTATAAGATGTACTCCCCCATATAATATACACCCCCCCCCGTTATCTCCATCCTCCATTGATGAGTACACAGGGTCGGAGTTCCTCCCGTTATCTCCCCCCTACACCCGGCTCATTTGCTGAGTGGTGGAGTTTTCCCTCCCCTCCCCCATGTCACACCCAGTTGCGGTCAGCGGTCTCGTATTTCAGGTTGCGTCTGATAAGCTCCTTCTTCTCCATATTCCGATATTTGCATTTTCCGTCTAATCCCCCAAATCTCTGCGTTCCGCCACAAACAACCACAGACAGCAAATCTCCCGCCGCTCCTCCCGCGTCCGCTCTGCAATTTGTCTCTTTGTGTTTTCTTCTTCAATTAGCGCCGATGTCTGCAGATCCCGTAATTGGCTGACGCTGCGCATCCCCGGAATGCGTTAACCCATCGTGTCCGGGAGACAATCTCATAGCGAAAGATTCAGATCGGGTGTGTGGGCGTCATCTGCCAACCAGATCTGGTGTGTGGGGTCATCTTCCAACCAGATCTGGTGTGTGGGGTCATCTTCCAACCAGATCTGGTGTGGGGGGGTCATCTTCCAATCAGATCTGGTGTGTGGGGGTCATCTTCCAACCAGATCTGGTGTGTGGGGTCATCTTCCAATCAGATCTGGTATGGGGGGGTCATCTTCCAATCAGATCTGATGTGTGGGGGTCATCTTCCAATCAGATCTGATGTGTGGGGGTCATCTTCCAACCAGATCTGATGTGTGGGGTCATCTTCCAACCAGATCTGATGTGTGGGGGTCATCTTCCAACCAGATTGGGTGTGTGGGGGTCATCTTCCAACCAGATCTGATGTGTGGGGTCATCTTCCAACCAGATCTGATGTGTGGGGTCATCTTCCAACCAGATCTTTTGTGTGGGGGTCATCTTCCAACCAGATCTGATGTGTGGGGGGTCATCTTCCAACCAGATCTGATGTGTGGGGTCATCTTCCAACCAGATCTGATGTGTGGGGTCATCTTCCAACCAGATCTGGTGTGTGGGGGTCATCTTCCAACCAGATCTGATGTGTGGGGGGTCATCTGCCAACCAGATCTGGTGTGTGGGGGTCATCTGCCAACCAGATCTGATGTGTGGGGTCATCTTCCAACCACATCTGGTGTGTGGGGGGTCATCTGCCAACCAGATCTGGTGTGTGTGGGGTCGTCTGCCAACCAGATCTGATGTGTGGGGTCATCTTCCAACCACATCTGGTGTGTGGGGGGTCATCTGCCAACCAGATCTGGTGTGTGGGGGGTCATCTGCCAACCAGATCTGGTGTGTGGGGGTCATCTGCCAACCAGATCTGGTGTGTGGGGGTCATCTTACAACCAGATCGGGTGTGTGGGGGTCATCTTTCAATCAGATCGGTTGTGTGGGGGTCATCTTCCAACCAGATCTGGTGTGTGGGGGTCATCTGTCAACCAGATCGGTTGTGTGGGGTCATCTGCCAACCAGATCTGATGTGTGGGGTCATCTTCCAACCACATCTGGTGTGTGGGGGGTCATCTGCCAACCAGATCTGGTGTGTGGGGGGTCATCTGCCAACCAGATCTGGTGTGTGGGGGTCATCTGCCAACCAGATCGGTTGTGTGGGGTCATCTTACAACCAGATCGGGTGTGTGGGGGTCATCTTTCAATCAGATCGGTTGTGTGGGGATCATCTTCCAACCACATCTGGTGTGTGGGGGTCATCTGCCAACCAGATCTGGTGTGTGGGGGTCATCTGCCAACCAGATCGGTTGTGTGGGGGGTCATCTGCCAACCAGATCGGGTGTGTGGGGGTCATCTGCCAACCAGATCGGTTGTGTGGGGGTCATCTGCCAACCAGATCGGGTGTGTGGGGGTCATCTGCCAACCAGATCTGTTGTGTGGGGTCATCTTACAACCAGATCGGTTGTGTGGGGATCATCTTACAACCACATCTGGTGTGTGGGGGTCATCTGTCAACCAGATCGGTTGTGTGGGGGTCATCTGCCAACCAGATCGGGTGTGTGGGGGTCATCTGCCAACCAGATCGGGTGTGTGGGGGTCATCTGCCAACCAGATCGGTTGTGTGGGGGTCATCTGCCAACCAGATCGGGTGTGTGGGGGTCATCTGCCAACCAGATCGGGTGTGTGGGGGTCATCTGCCAACCAGATCGGGTGTGTGGGGTCATCTGCCAACCAGATCGGTTGTGTGGGGGTCATCTGCCAACCAGATCTGGTGTGTGGGGGTCATCTGCCAACCAGATCTGGTGTGTAGGGGTCATCTGCCAACCAGATCTGGTGTGTGGGGGTCATCTGCCAACCAGATCTGGTGTGTGGGGGTCAGCTGCCAACCAGATCTGGTGTGTGGGGTCATCTTCCAACCAGATCTGATGTGTGGGGGTCATCTTCCAACCAGATTGGGTGTGTGGGGGTCATCTTCCAACCAGATCTGATGTGTGGGGTCATCTTCCAACCAGATCTGGTGTGTGGGGGTCATCTGCCAACCAGATCTGGTGTGTGGGGGTCATCTGCCAATCAAATTTGGTGTGTGGGGGTCATCTGCCAACCAGATCTGGTGTGTGGGGGTCATCTGCCAACCAGATCTGGTGTGTGGGGGTCATCTGCCAACCAGATCTGGTGTGTTGGGGTCATCTGCCAACCAGATCTGGTGTGTGGGGGTCATCTGCCAACCAGATTGGGTGTGTGGGGGTCATCTGCCAACCAGATCGGTTGTGTGGGGGTCATCTTCCAACCAGTTAGTTTGTGTGGGGGTCATCTTCCAACCAGATCTGGTGTATGGGGGTCATTTGCCAACCAGATCGTAAACTAGACGTAAAGTGGCGACGGACGAGATTGGACCGCTCCATCGCTGTACAGATTGTCGTTGCCACACACGATATTCAGATTATATTCCGTGACCTGACGCCATCTTCTGTACGTTTGGCCGGTAAGGGTATCAATCTGAACCCTCCTGAGACGATCACATCGGGAGATTTATACACACGCCCAACATTCACCCAACATTCATGGATTCCATTGTGTTCCAGTTTCTTTTCAACCCCCAACATTAGATGCCACTTACTGCCAGTTCCTGTGGGGAACACACCTTATTGGACGAGGTCAGAGGAGAATAATCGAATTGGTTTAGCCTGATAGGAAGACCACCAATGGCACAGACCACCTTCTTTGAACACTAAGGCCAGGCTCAGGTTAGGCAAAGTAGGCTTGTGCCTAAAGGCTGCAGAGAAGAAGGGTGACTTTTTCCCATATACTGTAGCTCTCAGCTGCAATTTACATCCCATTATCAGAAAACACATTGTCATCTCAGAGACGTTTATTTAGACCCTGGCCCAATCTTCTACACCAGCTCAGGTCCAGGAAATGTCGGGTCAGACTCAGAAATTGCCAGGTCAGGACCAGGAAATATCGGGTCAGGACCAGGAAATGTCAGGTCAGGATAAGGAAATGTTGAGTCAGGACCAGGAAATGTTCGGTCAGGATCAGGAAATGTTGGGTCAGGACCAGGGGATGTCAGGTCAGGACCAAGAGATTTTGGGTCAGGCCCAGAAAATGTCGGGTCAGGACCAGGAAATGTCAGGCCTATACTGCAAAATGTTAGATCAGCACAAGGAGATGTCAGGTCAGTCAGGAAATGTCAGACCAGGATTAGGAAATGTCGGGTCAGGACCAGGAAATGTCAGGTCATGATCAGGAAATGTCAGGTCAGGATCAGGAAATATTGGGTCAGGACCAGGAAATGTTGGGTCAGGACCAGGAAATGTTGGGTCAGGACCAGGAAATGATGGGTCAGACTCAGGAGTTGTCAGGTCAGGACCAGGAAATTTTATGCCAGGACCAGCGGATGTCAGGTCAGGACCAAGAGATTTTGGGTCAGGCCCAGGAAGTGTCGGGTCAGACCCATAAAATACCAGGTCAGGACCGGCAAATGTTAGACCATCACCAGGAAATGTTGGTCAGGATCAGGAAATATCAGGTCAGGATCAGGAAATGTCAGACCAGGACCGGGAAATGTTAGATCAGCACCAGGAAATGTCTGGTCAGGACCAGAAAATGTTGGGTCAGGACCAGGAAATTTTGGGTCAGGACCAGGGGATGTCAGGTCAGGACCAAGAGATTTTGGGTCAGGCCCAGAAAATGTCAGGTTAGGACCGGGAAATGTCAGGTCAGGATCAAGAAATATCAGGTCAATACCGCAAAATGTTAGATCAGCACAAGGAGATGTCAGGTCAGTCAGGAAATGTCAGGCCAGGATCAGGAAATGTTGGGTCAGGATAAGGAAATGTTGGATCAGGACCAGGAAATGTTGGTCAGGATCAGGAAATGTTAGGCCAGGATCAGGAAATGTTGGGTCAGGATCAGGAAATGTCAGGCCAGGATCAGGAAATGTTGGGCCAGGAGCAGGAAATGTTGGATCAGGACCAGGAAATGTTGGTCAGGATCAGGAAATGTTAGGCCAGGATCAGGAAATGTTGGGTCAGGATCAGGAAATGTCAGGCCAGGATCAGGAAATGTTGGGCCAGGAGCAGGAAATGTTGGATCAGGACCAGGAAATGTTGGGTCAGGACCAGGGGATGTCAGGCCAGGAGCAGGAAATGTTGGATCAGGACCAGGAAATGTCAGGTCAGGATCAGGAAATATCAGGTCAACACCGCAAAATGTTAGATCAGCACAAGGAGATGTCAGGTCAGTCAGGAAATGTCAGGCCAGATCAGGAAATGTCAGGTCAGGATCAGGAAATGTTGGGTCAGGACCAGGAAATGTTGGGTCAGGATCAGGAAATGTCAAGCCAGGATCAGGAAATGTTGGGTCAGGGCCAGGAAATGTTGGGTCAGGATCAGGAAATGTCATGTCAGGATCAGGAAATGTTGGGTCAGGACCAGGAAATGTTGGGTCAGGATCAGGAAATGTCAAGCCAGGATCAGGAAATGTTGGGTCAGGGCCAGGAAATGTTGGGTCAGGACCAGGAAATGATGGGTCAGACTCAGGAGTTGCAAGGTCAGGACCAGGAAATGTTATGCCAGGACCAGGGGATGTCAGGTCAGGACCAAGAGATTTTGGGTCAGGCCCAGGAAGTGTCGGGTCAGGCCCATAAAATATCAGGTCAGGACCGGCAAATGTTAGACCATGACCAGGAAATATTGGGTCATGATCAGGAAATATGAGGTCAGGATCAGGAAATGTCAGACCAGGACCAGGAAATGATGGGTCAGACTCAGGAGTTGCCAGGTCAGGACCAGGAAATGTCAGGTCAGGATCAGGAAATGTTGGGTCAGGACCAGGAAATGTTGGGCCAGGATCAGGAAATGTCAGGCCAGGATCAGGAAATGTTGGGTCAGGATAAGGAAATGTTGGATCAGGACCAGGAAATGTTGGTCAGGATCAGGAAATGTTAGGCCAGGATCAGGAAATGTTGGGTCAGGATCAGGAAATGTTGGGTCAGGATCAGGAAATGTCAGGCCAGGATCAGGAAATGTTGGGTCAGGATAAGGAAATGTTGAGTCAGGACCAAGAAATATCAGGCCAGGATCAGCAGATGTTGGGTCAGGATAAGGAAATGTTGGGTCAGGATAAGGAAATGTTGGGTTAGGACCAAGAAATATCAGGGCAGGGTCAGGAAATGTTGGGTCAGAACCAGGAAATGTTGGGTCAGGATCAGGAAATGTCGGGTCAGGATCAGGAAATGTCAGGCCAGGATCAGGAAATGTTGGGCCGGGAGCAGGAAATGTTGGATCAGGACCAGGGGATGTCAGGTCAGGACCAAGAGATTTTGGGTCAGGCCCAGAAAATGTCAGGTCAGGACCAGGAAATGTCAGGTCAGAGTCAGGAAATGTCAGGCCAATTACCGCAAAATGTTAGATCAGCACAAGGAGATGCCAGGTCAGTCAGGAAATGTCAGACCAGGATTAGGAAATGTCGGGTCAGGATCAGGAAACGTCAGGTCAGGATCAGGATATGTCGGGTCAGGATCAGGAAATGTCAGGTCAGGATCAGGAAATGTTGGGTCAGGACCAGGAAATGATGGGTCAGACGCAGGAGTTGCTAGGTCAGGACCAGGAAATGTTATGCCAGGACCAGCGGATGTCAGGTCAGGGCCAAGAGATTTTGGGTCAGGCCCATAAAATATCAGGTCAGGACCGGTAAATGTTAGACCATGACCAGGAAATGTTGGGTCAGGATCAGGAAATGTTGAGTCAGGACCAGGAAATGTCGGGTCAGGATCAGGAAATGTCAGGCCACGATCAGAAAATATTGGGTGAGGATCAGGAAATGTTGGGTCAGGATCAGGAAATGTTGGGTCAGGATCAGGAAATGTCAGGCAGGGATCAGGAAATATTGGGTCAGGATCAGGAAATGTTGGGCCAGGTTCAGGAAATGTTGAGACAGGACCAAGAAATATCAGGCCAGGATCAGGAAATGTTGCGTCAGGACCAGGAAATGTTGGGTCAGGATCAGGAAATGTCAGGCAAGGATCAGGAAATATTGGGTCAGGATCAGGAAATGTCAGGCAAGGATCAGGAAATATTGGGTCAGGATCAGGAAATGTTGGGTCAGGATCAGGAAATGTTGGGCCAGGTTCAGGAAATGTTGGGTCAGGACCAAGAAATATCAGGTCAGCATCAGGGAATGTTGGGTCAGGACCAGGAAATGTTGGGTCAGGATCAGGAAATGTCAGGCAAGGATCAGGAAATATTGGGTCAGGATCAGGAAATGTCAGGCAAGGATCAGGAAATATTGGGTCAGGATAAGGAAATGTTGGGTCAGGATCAGGAAATGTTGGGCCAGGTTCAGGAAATGTTGGGTCAGGACCAAGAAATATCAGGGCAGGATCAGGAAATGTTGGATCAGAACCAGGAAATGTTGGGTCAGGACCAGGAAATGTTGGGTCAGGATCAGAAATTTGGAAATGTTCTGTGTAGAAGGTGACCCCTTTTGAGTTGGAGGGAGGGGTACATTTTGGACACCAGAGGTTCCAGTAATAGACATCCCGCTCTTCTGAACACGGGGAGCCTTGAAGAGGATGGACCTCCTTCATGTGACTGTGGGGGGGGAAGGTTTTCCTGGTGCACATTGGTCCATCTAACACTACATCTGACACCAGTGCTGGCCGCGTGCGCTCGGCGTGGTTGGTTGTCCTCCGGTGTGCCCCCCTCCCCCGATCAGGTCAGAAGAGGCAGCAAATTCCTCATTTGTATCCTGCGATTTGAGGAGTGTGATCCGGCAAACATAAATCAATTCACATTACAGGCGGTAATCCCATCTGTATCGATGGCGTGCCGCAGGACGCTGAGCTAATCGCGCTGATTGAATTCTGCAGGCGCTCCAGGCAGAGCCGCGCGGAGGGGAAGATGGCGGCTGATTGGGATTCAGCGGTCGGTGGCTCGGCGCATTCGGCGGGGGGTTTAGTGGAGTCGAGGATTTTCTTCCTCCCAATATCTCATTACATCATCTCTCCGGTGACCCCGCCATGTGACAGACAGCCCGGTGACCCCGCCATGTGTGACAGACAGCCCGGTGGCCCCGCCATATGTGACAGACTGCCCGGTGACCCCACCATGTGACAGACAGCCCGGTGACCCTGCCATGTGTGACAGACTGCCCGGTGACCCCGTCATGTGTGACAGACGGCCCGGTGACCCCGCCATGTGTGACAGACAGCCCGGTGACCCCGCCATATGTGACAGACAGCCCGGTGACCCCGCTGTGTGTGACAGACAGCCCGGTGACCCCTCCGTATGACAGACAGCTCGGTGACCCCGCTGTGTGTGACAGACAGCCCGGTGACCCCACCATGTGTGACAGACAGCTCGGTGACCCCGCCGTGGGACAGACAGCTCGGTGACCCCGCCGTGTGACAGACAGCTTGGTGACCCCGCCGTGTGACAGACAGCTCGTGACCCAGTCGTGTGTGACAGACACCACGTGACCCTGCCGTGTGACAGACAGTTCGGTCAACCCCACCGTGTGACAGACAGCTCGGTGACCCCGCCGTGGGACAGACAGCTCGGTGACCCCGCCGTGTGACAGACAGCTTGGTGACCCCGCCGTGTGACAGACAGCTCGTGACCCAGTCGTGTGTGACAGACACCACGTGACCCTGCCGTGTGACAGACAGCTCGGTGACCCTGCCGTGTGACAGACAGCACGGTGACCCCGCCATATGACACACAGCTCGGTGACAGACAGCTTGGTTAACCCTTCCTTGTGTGACAGACAGTTCGGTGACCCCGCCATGTGTGACAGACAGCTCGGTGACCCGCCAAATGACAGACAGCTCGGTGACCCCGCCATATGACAGACAGCTTGGTTAACCCTTCCTTTGGTAACAGACAGTTCAGTGATCCCGCCTTGTGTGACAGACAGTTCGGTGACCTTGCCGTGTGTGACAGACAGCCGGTGACCCCGCCATGTGTGACAGACAGCTCGGTGACCCCTCTGAGGGGCCCTCATATCTGAGCCTCCACCCCCATCCTGAGGCCCCCCGTATCTGAACCTCTGCCTCCCATCCTCTGAGGGCCCCCAATATCTGAGTCCCCCCCATCCTCTGAGGGCCCTCCATATCTGAGCACCTGCCCCCCATCCTCTGAGGGCCCTCCATATCTGAGCCTCTGCCCCCTTCCTCCAAGGGCCCCCCGTATCTGAGCCTCCACCCCCATCCTCTGAGGCCGCTCTATATCTGAGCCTACGCTCCCCCTTTCTCTGAGGGCCCTCCATATCTGAGCCCCCACCCCCCCATCCCCTGAGGACCCACCATATCTGAGTCTCCGCCCCCTCAGCCTCTGAGGGCCCCCATATCTGAGTCTCTACCCCCATCCTCTGAGGGCCCCCAGTATCTGGGCCTCCACCACATCCTCTGAGGGCCCCTCAGTTCGGTGACCCGGTCATGTGTGACAGACAGCTCGTGACCCCGTCGTGTGTGAAAGAGAGCTCTGTGACCCCGCCGTGTGACAGACAGCCCGGTGACCCCGCCATGTGTGACAGACAGCTCAGTGACCCCTCTGAGGGGCCCCCATATCTGAGCCTCCACCCCCATCCTGAGGGCCCCCCGTATCTGAACCTCTGCCCCCCATCCTCTGAGGGCCCCCAATATCTGAGTCTCCGCCCCCTATCCTCTGAGGGCCCCCCATATCTGAGCCTCCGCCCCCCCATCCTCTGAGGGCCCTCCATATCTGACCCCCGCCCCCCATCCTCTGAGGGCCCTCCATATCTGAGCTTCTGGCCCCATCCTCCGAGGGATAGAGATGGTGTATTGGATGGTGGGGATAGAGATGGTGTATTGGATGGCGGGGATAGAGATGGTGTATTGGATGGTGAGGATAGAGATGGTGTATTGGATGGTGGGGATAGAGATGGTGTATTGGATGGCGGGGATAGAGATGGTGTATTGGATGGTGGGGATAGAGATGGTGTATTGGATGGCGGGGATAGAGATGGTGTATTGGATGGTGGGGGTAGAGATGGTGTATTGGATGGTGAGGATAGAGATGGTGTATTGGATGGTGAGGGTAGAGATGGTGTATTGGAGGGTGGGGATAGAGATGGTGTATTGGATGGTGAGGATAGAGATGGTGTATTGGATGGGTGGGAATAGAGATGGTGTATTGGATGGTGAGGATAGAGATGGTGTATTGGATGGTGAGGATAGAGATGGTGTATTGGATGGGTGGGAATAGAGATGGTGTATTGGATGGTGAGGATAGAGATGGTGTATTGGATGGTGAGGATAGAGATGGTGTATTGGATGGTGAGGATAGAGATGGTGTATTGGATGGTGAGGATAGAGATGGTGTATTGGATGGTGAGGATAGAGATGGTGTATTGGATGGTGGGGATAGAGATGGTGTATTGGATGGTGGGGGGTAGAGATGGTGTATTGGATGGTGGGGGGATAGAGATGGTGTATTGGATGGTGGGGGGTAGAGATGGTGTATTGGATGGTGGGGATAGAGATGGTGTATTGGATGGTGGGGATAGAGATGGTGTATTGGATGGTGGGGATAGAGATGGTGTATTGGATGGGTGGGAATAGAGATGGTGTATTGGATGGTGAGGATAGAGATGGTGTATTGGATGGTGAGGATAGAGATGGTGTATTGGATGGTGGGGATAGAGATGGTGTATTGGATGGTGAGGATAGAGATGGTGTATTGGATGGTGAGGATAGAGATGGTGTATTGGATGGTGGGGATAGAGATGGTGTATTGGATGGTGGGGGTAGAGATGGTGTATTGGATGGTGGGGATAGAGATGGTGTATTGGATGGTGGGGATAGAGATGGTGTATTGGATGGTGGGGATAGAGATGGTGTATTGGATGGTGGGGATAGAGATGGTGTATTGGATGGTGAGGATAGAGATGGTGTATTGGATGGTGAGGATAGAGATGGCGTATTGGATGGTGGGGATAGAGATGGTGTATTGGATGGTGAGGGTAGAGATGGTGTATTGGATGGTGAGGATAGAGATGGTGTATTGGATGGTGGGGATAGAGATAGTGTATTGGATGGTGGGGATAGAGATAGTGTATTGGATGGTGAGGATAGAGATGGTGTATTGGATGGTGAGGATAGAGATGGTGTATTGGATGGTGGGGATAGAGATGGTGTATTGGATGGTGAGGATAGAGATGGTGTATTGGATGGTGAGGATAGAGATGGTGTATTGGATGGTGAGGATAGAGATGGTGTATTGGATGGTGGGGATAGAGATGGTGTATTGGATGGTGGGGATAGAGATGGTGTATTGGATGGTGGGGATAGAGATAGTGTATTGGATGGTGGGGATAGAGATAGTGTATTGGATGGTGGGGGTAGAGATGGTGTATTGGATGGTGGGGATAGAGATGGTGTATTGGATGGTGAGGATAGAGATGGTGTATTGGATGGTGGGGATAGAGATGGTGTATTGGATGGTGAGGATAGAGATGGTGTATTGGATGGTGAGGATAGAGATGGTGTATTGGATGGTGAGGATAGAGATGGTGTATTGGATGGTGGGGATAGAGATGGTGTATTGGATGGTGGGGATAGAGATGGTGTATTGGATGGTGGGGGTAGAGATGGTGTATTGGATGGTGAGGATAGAGATGGTGTATTGGATGGTGAGGATAGAGATGGTGTATTGGATGGCGGGGATAGAGATGGTGTATTGGATGGTGGGGGTAGAGATGGTGTATTGGATGGTGAGGATAGAGATGGTGTATTGGATGGTGGGGGGATAGAGATGGTGTATTGGATGGTGGGGGTAGAGATGGTGTATTGGATGGTGTGGGGTAGAGATGGTGTATTGGATGGTGGGGATAGAGATGGTGTATTGGATGGTGGGGGGTAGAGATGGTGTATTGGATGGTGGGGATAGAGATGGTGTATTGGATGGTGAGGATAGAGATGGTGTATTGGATGGTGAGGATAGAGATGGTGTATTGGATGGCGGGGATAGAGATGGTGTATTGGATGGTGGGGATAGAGATGGTGTATTGGATGGTGAGGATAGAGATGGTGTATTGGATGGTGGGGGGATAGAGATGGTGTATTGGATGGTGGGGGTAGAGATGGTGTATTGGATGGTGGGGATAGAGATGGTGTATTGGATGGTGAGGATAGAGATGGTGTATTGGATGGTGAGGATAGAGATGGTGTATTGGATGGCGGGGATAGAGATGGTGTATTGGATGGTGGGGATAGAGATGGTGTATTGGATGGTGGTGTAGAGATGGTGTATTGGATGGTGGGGATAGAGATGGTGTATTGGATGGTGAGGATAGAGATGGTGTATTGGATGGCGGGGATAGAGATGGTGTATTGGATGGTGGGGGTAGAGATGGTGTATTGGATGGTGAGGATAGAGATGGTGTATTGGATGGTGGGGGGATAGAGATGGTGTATTGGATGGTGGGGGTAGAGATGGTGTATTGGATGGTGGGGGGTAGAGATGGTGTATTGGATGGTGGGGATAGAGATGGTGTATTGGATGGTGAGGATAGAGATGGTGTATTGGATGGTGAGGATAGAGATGGTGTATTGGATGGCGGGGATAGAGATGGTGTATTGGATGGTGGGGATAGAGATGGTGTATTGGATGGTGGTGTAGAGATGGTGTATTGGATGGTGGGGATAGAGATGGTGTATTGGATGGTGGGGGGATAGAGATGGTGTATTGGATGGTGGGGATAGAGATGGTGTATTGGATGGTGGGGATAGAGATGGTGTATTGGATGGTGAGGATAGAGATGGTGTATTGGATGGTGAGGATAGAGATGGTGTATTGGATGGCGGGGATAGAGATGGTGTATTGGATGGTGGGGGTAGAGATGGTGTATTGGATGGTGAGGATAGAGATGGTGTATTGGATGGTGGGGGGATAGAGATGGTGTATTGGATGGTGGGGGTAGAGATGGTGTATTGGATGGTGGGGGGTAGAGATGGTGTATTGGATGGTGGGGATAGAGATGGTGTATTGGATGGTGAGGATAGAGATGGTGTATTGGATGGTGAGGATAGAGATGGTGTATTGGATGGCGGGGATAGAGATGGTGTATTGGATGGTGGGGATAGAGATGGTGTATTGGATGGTGGTGTAGAGATGGTGTATTGGATGGTGGGGATAGAGATGGTGTATTGGATGGTGGGGGGATAGAGATGGTGTATTGGATGGTGGGGATAGAGATGGTGTATTGGATGGTGGGGATAGAGATGGTGTATTGGATGGTGAGGATAGAGATGGTGTATTGGATGGTGGGGATAGAGATGGTGTATTGGATGGTGGGGATAGAGATGGTGTATTGGATGGTGAGGATAGAGATGGTGTATTGGATGGTGGGGGTAGAGATGGTGTATTGGATGGTGGGGGGATAGAGATGGTGTATTGGATGGTGAGGATAGAGATGGTGTATTGGATGGTGAGGATAGAGATGGTGTATTGGATGGTGGGGATAGAGATGGTGTATTGGATGGTGGGGATAGAGATGGTGTATTGGATGGTGGGGGATAGAGATGGTGTATTGGATGGTGGGGGGATAGAGATGGTGTATTGGATGGTGGGGATAGAGATGGTGTATTGGATGGTGGGGGGATAGAGATGGTGTATTGGATGGTGGGGATAGAGATGGTGTATTGGATGGTGAGGATAGAGATGGTGTATTGGATGGTGGGGATAGAGATGGTGTATTGGATGGTGAGGATAGAGATGGTGTATTGGATGGTGAGGATAGAGATGGTGTATTGGATGGTGGGGATAGAGATGGTGTATTGGATGGTGAGGATAGAGATGGTGTATTGGATGGTGAGGATAGAGATGGTGTATTGGATGGTGGGGGATAGAGATGGTGTATTGGATGGTGAGGATAGAGATGGTGTATTGGATGGTGGGGGATAGAGATGGTGTATTGGATGGTGGGGATAGAGATGGTGTATTGGATGGTGGGGATAGAGATGGTGTATTGGATGGTGAGGATAGAGATGGTGTATTGGATGGTGAGGATAGAGATGGTGTATTGGATGGTGGGGATAGAGATGGTGTATTGGATGGTGGGGATAGAGATGGTGTATTGGATGGTGGGGATAGAGATGGTGTATTGGATGGTGGATGTGTGACAGACAGCTCGTGACCCCGTCGTGTGTGAAAGAGAGCTCTGTGACCCCGCCGTGTGACAGACAGCTCGGTGACTCCACCGTGTGTGACAGACAGCCCGGTGACCCCGCCATGTGTGACAGACAGCTCAGTGACCCCTCTGAGGGGCCCCCATATCTGAGCCTCCACCCCCATCCTGAGGGCCCCCCGTATCTGAACCTCTGCCCCCCATCCTCTGAGGGCCCCCAATATCTGAGTCTCCGCCCCCTATCCTCTGAGGGCCCCCCATATCTGAGCCTCCGCCCCCCCATCCTCTGAGGGCCCTCCATATCTGAGCTTCTGGCCCCATCCTCCGAGGGCCCTCCGTATCTGAGCCTCCACCCCCATCCTCTGAGGCCGCTCTATATCTGAGCCTCCACCCCCCCATCCTCTGAGGGCCCTCCATATCTGAGCCCCTGCCCCCCCATCCAATGAGGGTCCCCCTTATCTGAGTCTCCTCCCCCTCAGCCTCTGAGGGCCCCCCAAATCTGAGTCTCCACCCCCATCCTCTGAGGGCCCCCAGTATCTGAGCCTTTACCCCATCCTCTGAGGGCCCCCCATATATGAGCCTCTGCCCCCCCATCTTTAAGGGCCCCCCGTATTTGAGCCTCATCCCCCATCCTAAGGGTCCCCCATATCTGAACCTCTGCCCCCATCCTCTGAAGGCCCCCAATATCTGAATCTCCGCCCCCCATCCTCTGAGGGCCCCATATCTGAGTCTCCGCCCCCCAGCCTCTGAGGGCCCCCCATATCTGAGCCTCCACCCCATCCTCTAAGGGTCCCCCATATCTGAGCCTCCACCCCATCCTCTAAGGGTCCCCCATATCTGAGCCTCCACCCCTCCATCCTCTGAGGGCCTGGTGAGACAGCTCAGTGACCCCGCCGTGTGACAGACAGCCCGGTGGCCCCACCGTGTGTGACAGACAGCTCGTGACCCCGTCGTGTGTGACAGACAGCTCGGTGACCCCGTCGTGTGTGACAGACAGTTCGGTGACCCCTCTGAGGGGCCCCCATATCTGAGCCTCCACCCCCATTCTGAAGGCCCCCCGTATCTGAACCTCTGCCCCCATCCTCTGAGGGCCCCCAATATCTGAGTCTCTGCCCCCCATCCTCTGAGGGCCCCCCATAGCTGAGCCTCCGCCCCCCCATCCTCTGAGGGCCTTCCATATCTGAGCCCCCACCCCCCATCCCCTGAGGGCCCCCCATATTTGAGTCTCTGCCCCCCAGCCTCTGAGGGCCCCCCATATCTGAGTCTCCACCCCCCCATCCTCACAGGGCCCCCCGTATCTGACTCTTTACCCCATCCTCTGAGGGCCCCCCATATATGAACCTCTGCCTCCCCATCCTTTGAGGGCCCCCCGTATTTGAGCCTCCACCCCCCATCCTGAGGGCCCCCATACCTGAACCTCTGCCCCATCTTCTTAGGGCCCCAATATCTGAGTCTCTGCCCCCCATCCTCTGAGGGCTCCCATATCTGAGTCTCCGCCCCCCAGCCTCTGAGGGCCCCCAATATCTGAGCCTCCACCCCATCCTCTGAGGGCCCCCAATATCTGATCCTCCGCCCCCATCCTCTGAGGGCTCTCCATATCTGAGCCCCCACCCCCCATCCTCTGAGGGCCCTCCTTATCTGAGCCTCTGCCCCCATCCTCCAAAGGGCACCCCATATCTGAGCCTCCGCCCCCATCCTTTGAGGCCCCCCATATCTGAGCCTCCACCCCCCATCCTCTTAGGGGCCCACATAGCTGAGCCTCCACCCCCCATCCTCTGAGGGCCCCCCATATCTGAGCCTCCACCCCCCATCCTCTGAGGGCCCCCTGTATCTGAGTCTCCACCCCCATCCTGTGAGGGCCCCCCGTATCTGAGCCTTCGCCCCTATCCTCTGAGGGCCCCCCATATCTGAGCATTTGCCCTCATCCTCTGAGGGCCCCCTGTATCTGAATCTCCACCCATCCTCTGAGGCCCCCATATCTGAGCCTCCACCCCCATCCTCTGAGGGTCCCCCATATCTGAGCCTCTGCCCCCATCTTCTGAGGGCCCCCGTATCTGAGTCTCCGCCCCCCATCCTCTGAGGGCCCTCCGTATCTGAGTCTCCGCCCCCTATCCTCTGAGGGCTCCCCATATCTGAGCATTTGCCCCCCCATCCTCTGAGGGCCCCTGTATCTGAATCTCCACCTATACTCTGAGGCCCCCCATATCTGAGCCTGCACCCCCCATTCTCTGAGGGCCCCCCATATCTGAGCCTCCACCCCCATCCTCTGAGGGCCCCCATATCTGAGCCTCCGCCCCTCATCCTCTGAGGGCCCCCCGTATTTGAGCCTCCACCCCCCCATCCTCTGAGGGCCCCCCGTATAGGAGCCTCCGCCCCCCATCCTCTGAGGGCCCCTGTATCTGAACCTCTGCCCCCCATTCTCTGAGGGCCCCCCGTATCTGAGCCTCCACCCCCATCCTCTGAGGGCCCCCATATCTGAGCCTCCGCCCCTCATCCTCTGAGGGCCCCCCGTATTTGAGCCTTCACCCCCCCATCCTCTGAGGGCCCCCGTATCTGAGCTTTTGCCCTACCATCCTCTGAGGGCCCCCCGTATCTGAGCCTCCACCCCCCATCCTCTGAGGGCCCCCCATATTTGAGCCTCCACCTCCCCATCTTCTGAGGGCCCCCCGTATCTGAGCCTCCACCCCTGTCCTCTGAGGGCCCACCGTATCTGAGCCTCCACCCCCCATCCTCTGAGGGCTCCCTGTATCTGAGCCTCCACCCCCCCATCCTCTGAGGGCCCCCCGTATCTGAGCCTCCGCCCCCATCCTCTGAGGGCCCCCGTATCTGAACCTCTGCCCCCCATCCTCTGAGGGACCCCATATCTGAGCCTCCACCCCCCCATCCTCTGAGGGCCCCCCATATCTGAACCTCCACCCCCCATCCTCCGAGGGCCCCCCATATCTGAGCCTCCACCCCCCCATACTCTGAGGGCCCCATATATCTGATCCTCCACCCCCAATCCTCTGAGGGCCCCCCATATCTGAGCCTCCACCCCCTTATCCTTTGAGGGCCCCCCATATCTGAGCCTCTGCCCCCCATCCTCTGAGGGGCCCTCATATCTGAGCCTCCACCCCCCATCCTCTGAGGGCCCTCCATATCTGAGCCTCCGCCCCTCATCCTCTGAGGGCCCCCCATATTTGAGCCTCCACCCCCCCATCCTCTGAGGGCCCCTGTATCTGAACCTCCACCCCCATTCTCTGAGGGCCCCCCGTATCTGAGCCTCTACCCCCCATCCTCTGAGGGCCCCCCCATATCTGAGCCTCCACCCACCATCCTCTGAGAACAACAACAACCGCACGCCAAATATAACCAATACCGCCCTATGGTGACAGATGAATGCCCTATCTAATGACCGATCTGTCATCAGATCACAGGGACAATGAACACAGCCAATCAGAGGGAACCAATCACAGACAATCAGAGGGAACGAAACACAGCCATCACAAGTGTAAACACTGCCAGTGTTTACAAACATTCATAAAGCCCCTTTCGCAGGGGGAGGAGTCCGCCATCGGATCTGTCCAGTGAGCCCCACTGGATGACTGCTCTGTGTGGGCTCCGCCCACTCTCTATGTCCATTCACCATTGGCTCACACCTGTGTTTTTGCACTACAGTCCCCATTAACACGGTTTCCTATGGATCGAGTTCACATCTGTGCGTTCTGAGCCGATGCGTTTTTTGGAAAGGGTCGGGGAGTTTGTTTCCTGCAGCAGATTACATTTTGCGTGTAATTGACTTCAATGGACCCAAATCAAAAACAAAAGTGTGGCATTTTGTGTGTTTTTTTGCCAACCTTTTTCCTAACCTTTAACCCTAACCCTACACCTTAATCCTAACCTTTAACCCTAACCCTAGACCTTAATCCTAACCTTTAACCCTAACTCTAGACCTTAATCCTAACCTTTAACTCTATCCCTAGACCTTAATCCTAACCTTTAACCCTAACTCTAGACCTTAATCCTAACCTTTAACTCTATCCCTAGACCTTAATCCTAACCTTTAACCCCAACCCTAGACCTTAATCCTAACCTTTAACCCTAACCCTAGAACTTAATCCTAACCTTTAACCCTAACCCTAGACCTTAATCCTAACCTTTAACCCTAACCCTAGACCTTAATCATAACCTTTAACCCTAACTCTATACCTTAATCCTAACCTTTAACTCTATCCCTAGACTTTAATCCTAACCTTTAACCCTAACCCTAGACCTTAATCCTAACCTTTAACCCTAACCCTAGACCTTAATCCTAACCTTTAACTCTATCCCTAGACCTTAATCCTAACCTTTAACCCTAACCCTAGACCTTAATCCTAACCCTAACCTTTAACCCTAACCCTAGACCTTAATCCTAACCTTTAACCCTAACGCTAGACCTTAATCCTAACCTTTAACCCTAACCCTAGACCTTAATCCTAACCTTTAACCCTAACCCTAGACCCTAATCCTAACCTTTAACCCTAACCCTAGACCTTAATCCTAACCCTAGCCTTTAACCCTAGCCTTTAACTCTATGCCTAGACCCTAACCCTAACCTTTAACCCTAACCCTAGACCTTAATCTTAATCTTTAACCCTAACCCTAGACCTTAATCCTAACCTTTAACCCTAACCCTAGACCTTAATCCTAACCTTTAACTCTAACCCTAGACCTTAATCCTGACCTTTAACCCTAACCCTAGACCTTAATCCTAACCTTTAACTCTATCCCTAGACCTTAATCCTAACCTTTAACCCTAACCCTAGACCTTAATCCTAACCTTTAACCCTAACCCTAGACCTTAATCCTAACCTTTAACTCTATCCCTAGACCTTAATCCTAACCTTTAACCCTAACCCTAGACCTTAATCCTAACCTTTAACCCTAACCCTAGACCTTAATCCTAACCCTAACCTTTAACCCTAACCCTAGACCTTAATCCTAACCTTTAACCCTAACCCTAGACCTTAATCCTAACCTTTAACCCTAACCCTAGACCTTAATCCTAACCTTTAACCCTAACCCTAGACCCTAATCCTAACCTTTAACCCTAACCCTAGACCTTAATCCTAACCCTAGCCTTTAACCCTAGCCTTTAACTCTATGCCTAGACCCTAACCCTAACCTTTAACCCTAACCCTAGACCTTAATCTTAATCTTTAACCCTAACCCTAGACCTTAATCCTAACCTTTAACCCTAACCCTAGACCTTAATCCTAACCTTTAACTCTAACCCTAGACCTTAATCCTAACCTTTAACCCTAACCCTAGACCTTAACCCTAACCTTTAACTCTATCCCTAGACCTTAATCCTAACCTTTAACCCTAACCCTAGACCTTAATCCTAACCTTTAACCCTAACCCTAGACCTTAATCCTAACCTTTAACTCTATCCCTGGACCTTAATCCTAACCTTTAACCCTAACCCTAGACCTTAATCCTAACCTTTAACCCTAAACCCTAGACCTTAATCCTAACCTTTAACCCTAACCCTAAACCTTAATCCTAACCTTTAACCCTAACCCTAGACCTTAATCCTAACCTTTAACCGTAACCCTAGACCTTAATCCTAACCTTTAACCCTAACCCTAGACCTTAATCCTAACCTTTAACTCTATCCCTAGACCTTAATCCTAACCTTTAACCCTAACCCTAGACCTTAATCCTAACCCTAACCTTTAACCCTAACCCTAGACCTTAATCCTAACCTTTAACCCTAACGCTAGACCTTAATCCTAACCTTTAACCCTAACCCTAGACCTTAATCCTAACCTTTAACCCTACCCCTAGACCCTAATCCTAACCTTTAACCCTAACCCTAGACCTTAATCCTAACCCTAGCCTTTAACCCTAGCCTTTAACTCTATGCCTAGACCCTAACCCTAACCTTTAACCCTAACCCTAGACCTTAATCTTAATCTTTAACCCTAACCCTAGACCTTAATCCTAACCTTTAACCCTAACCCTAGACCTTAATCCTAACCTTTAACTCTAACCCTAGACCTTAATCCTGACCTTTAACCCTAACCCTAGACCTTAATCCTAACCTTTAACTCTATCCCTAGACCTTAATCCTAACCTTTAACCCTAACCCTAGACCTTAATCCTAACCTTTAACCCTAACCCTAGACCTTAATCCTAACCTTTAACTCTATCCCTAGACCTTAATCCTAACCTTTAACCCTAACCCTAGACCTTAATCCTAACCTTTAACCCTAACCCTAGACCTTAATCCTAACCTTTAACCCTAACCCTAGACCCTAATCCTAACCTTTAACCCTAACCCTAGACCTTAATCCTAACCCTAGCCTTTAACCCTAGCCTTTAACTCTATGCCTAGACCCTAACCCTAACCTTTAACCCTAACCCTAGACCTTAATCTTAATCTTTAACCCTAACCCTAGACCTTAATCCTAACCTTTAACCCTAACCCTAGACCTTAATCCTAACCTTTAACTCTAACCCTAGACCTTGATCCTAACCTTTAACCCTAACCCTAGACCTTAATCCTAACCTTTAACTCTATCCCTAGACCTTAATCCTAACCTTTAACCCTAACCCTAGACCTTAATGCTAACCTTTAACCCTAACCCTAGACCTTAATCCTAACCTTTAACTCTATCCCTGGACCTTAATCCTAACCTTTAACCCTAAACCTAGACCTTAATCCTAACCTTTAACCCTAAACCCTAGACCTTAATCCTAACCTTTAACCCTAAACCTTAATCCTAACCTTTAACCCTAACCCTAGACCTTAATCCTAACCTTTAACCGTAACCCTAGACCTTAATCCTAACCTTTAACCCTAGACCTTAATCATAACCTTTAACCCTAACCCTAGACCTTAATCCTAACCTTTAACCCTAACCCTAGACCTTAATCCTAACCTTTAACCCTAACCCGAGACCTTAATCCTAACCCTAGCCTTTAACCCTGACCCTAGACCTTAATCCTAACCTTTAACCCTAACCCTAGACCTTAATCCTAACCTTTAACCCTAACCCTAGACCTTAATCCTAACCTTTAACCCTAACTCTAGACCTTAATCCTAACCTTTAACTCTATCCCTAGACCTTAATCCTAACCTTTAACCCTAACCCTAGACCTTAATCCTAACCTTTAACCCTAACCATAGACCTTAATCCTAACCTTTAACTCTATCCCTAGACCTTAATCCTAACCTTTAACCCTAACTCTAGACCTTAATCCTAACCTTTAACTCTATCCCTAGACCTTAATCCTAACCTTTAACTCTATCCCTAGACCTTAATCCTAACCTTTAACCCTAACCCTAGACCTTAATCCTAACCTTTAACCCTAACCCTAGACCTTAATCCTAACCTTTAACCCTAACCCGAGACCTTAATCCTAACCTTTAACCCTAACCCTAGACCTTAATCCTAACCCTAGCCTTTAACCCTAACCCTAGACCTTAACCTTTAACCCTAACCCTAGACCTTAATCCTAACCTTTAACCCTAACCCTAGACCTTAATCCTAACCTTTAACCCTAACCCTAGACCTTAATCGTAACCTTTAACCCTAACCCTAGACCTTAATCCTAACCTTTAACCCTAACCCGAGACCTTAATCCTAACCCTAGCCTTTAACCCTAACCCTAGACCTTAATCCTAACCTTTAACCCTAACCCTAGACCTTAATCCTAACCTTAAACCCTAGACCCTAGACCTTAATCCTAACCTTTAACCCTAACTCTAGACCTTAATCCTAACCTTTAACTCTAACCCTAGACCTTAATCCTAACCCTTAACCCTAACTCTAGACCTTAATCCTAACCTTTAACTCTATCCCTAGACCTTAATCCTAACCTTTAACTCTAACCCTAGACCTTAATCCTAACCTTTAACCCTAACCCTAGACCTTAATCCTAACCCCAGCCTTTAACCCTAACCCTAGACCTTAAACATAACCCTAGACCTTAATCTTAACCTTAGACCTTAATCCCAACCCTAGACCTTAATCCTAACCCTAGCCTTTAACCCTAACCTTTAACTCTATTCCTAGACCCTAACCCTAACCTTTAACCCTAACCCTAGACCTTAATCCTAACCCTAGCCCTTAATCCTAACCTTTAACCCTAACCCTAGACCTTAATCCTAACCTTTAACCCTAACCCTAGACCTTAATCCTAACATTTAACCCTAACCCTAGACCTTAATCATAACCTTTAACCCTAAGTCTATACCTTAATCCTAACCTTTAACTCTATCCCTAGACCTTAATCCTAACCTTTAACCCTAACCCTAGACCTTAATCCTAACCTTTAACCCTAACCCTAGACCTTAATCCTAACCTTTAACTCTATCCCTAGACCTTAATCCTAACCTTTAACCCTAACCCTAGACCTTAATCCTAACCCTAACCTTTAACCCTAACCCTAGACCTTAATCCTAACCTTTAACCCTAACCCTAGACCTTAATCCTAACCTTTAACCCTAACCCTAGACCTTAATCCTAACCTTTAACCCTAACCCTAGACCCTAATCCTAACCTTTAACCCTAACCCTAGACCTTAATCCTAACCCTAGCCTTTAACCCTAGCCTTTAACTCTATGCCTAGACCCTAACCCTAACCTTTAACCCTAACCCTAGACCTTAATCTTAATCTTTAACCCTAACCCTAGACCTTAATCCTAACCTTTAACCCTAACCCTAGACCTTAATCCTAACCTTTAACTCTAACCCTAGACCTTAATCCTAACCTTTAACTCTATCCCTAGACCTTAATCCTAACCTTTAACCCTAACCCTAGACCTTAATCCTAACCTTTAACCCTAACCCTAGACCTTAATCCTAACCTTTAACTCTATCCCTGGACCTTAATCCTAACCTTTAACCCTAACCCTAGACCTTAATCCTAACCTTTAACCCTAAACCCTAGACCTTAATCCTAACCTTTAACCCTAACCCTAGACCTTAATCCTAACCTTTAACCCTAACCCTAGACCTTAATCCTAACCTTTAACCGTAACCCTAGACCTTAATCCTAACCTTTAACCCTAGACCTTAATCATAACCTTTAACCCTAACCCTAGACCTTAATCCTAACCTTTAACCCTAACCCTAGACCTTAATCCTAACCTTTAACCCTAACCCGAGACCTTAATCCTAACCCTAGCCTTTAACCCTAACCCTAGACCTTAATCCTAACCTTTAACCCTAACCCTAGACCTTAATCCTAACCTTTAACCCTAACCCTAGACCTTAATCCTAACCTTTAACCCTAACTCTAGACCTTAATCCTAACCTTTAACTCTATCCCTAGACCTTAATCCTAACCTTTAACCCTAACCCTAGACCTTAATCCTAACCTTTAACCCTAACCCTAGACCTTAATCCTAACCTTTAACTCTATCCCTAGACCTTAATCCTAACCTTTAACCCTAACCCTAGACCTTAATCCTAACCTTTAACCGTAACCCTAGACCTTAATCCTAACCTTTAACCCTAGACCTTAATCCTAACCTTTAACCCTAACCCTAGACCTTAATCCTAACCTTTAACCCTAACCCGAGACCTTAATCCTAACCTTTAACCCTAACCCTAGACCTTAATCCTAACCCTAGCCTTTAACCCTAACCCTAGACCTTAACCTTTAACCCTAACCCTAGACCTTAATCCTAACCTTTAACCCTAACCCTAGACCTTAATCCTAACCTTTAACCCTAACCCTAGACCTTAATCCTAACCTTTAACCCTAACCCGAGACCTTAATCCTAACCTTTAACCCTAACCCGAGACCTTAATCCTAACCCTAGCCTTTAACCCTAACCCTAGACCTTAACCTTTAACCCTAACCCTAGACCTTAATCCTAACCTTTAACCCTAACCCTAGACCTTAATCCTAACCTTTAACTCTATCCCTAGACCTTAATCCTAACCTTTAACTCTAACCCTAGACCTTAATCCTAACCCTTAACCCTAACTCTAGACCTTAATCCTAACCTTTAACTCTATTCCTATACCTTAATCCTAACCTTTAACCCTAACCCGAGACCTTAATCCTAACCTTTAACCCTAACCCTAGACCTTAATCCTAACCCTAGCCTTTAACCCTAACCCTAGACCTTAACCTTTAACCCTAACCCTAGACCTTAATCCTAACCTTTAACCCTAACCCTAGACCTTAATCCTAACCTTTAACCCTAACCCTAGACCTTAATCCTAACCTTTAACCCTAACCCTAGACCTTAATCCTAACCTTTAACCCTAACCCTAGACCTTAATCCTAACCCTAGCCTTTAACCCTAGCCTTTAACTCTATGCCTAGACCCTAACCCTAACCTTTAACCCTAACCCTAGACCTTAATCTTAATCTTTAACCCTAACCCTAGACCTTAATCCTAACCTTTAACCCTAACCCTAGACCTTAATCCTAACCTTTAACTCTAACCCTAGACCTTAATCCTAACCTTTAACCCTAACCCTAGACCTTAATCCTAACCTTTAACCCTAACCCTAGACCTTAATCCTAACCTTTAACTCTATCCCTGGACCTTAATCCTAACCTTTAACCCTAACCCTAGACCTTAATCCTAACCTTTAACCCTAAACCCTAGACCTTAATCCTAACCTTTAACCCTAACCCTAGACCTTAATCCTAACCTTTAACCCTAACCCTAGACCTTAATCCTAACCTTTAACCGTAACCCTAGACCTTAACCCTAACCTTTAACCCTAGACCTTAATCCTAACCTTTAACCCTAACCCTAGAGCTTAATCCTAACCTTTAACCCTAACCCTAGACCTTAATCCTAACCTTTAACCCTAACCCGAGACCTTAATCCTAACCCTAGCCTTTAACCCTAACCCTAGACCTTAACCTTTAACCCTAACCGTTAACCCTAACCCTAGACCTTAATCCTAACCTTTAACCCTAACCCTAGACCTTAATCCTAACCTTTAACCCTAACCCTAGACCTTAATCCTAACCTTTAACCCTAACCCTAGACCTTAATCCTAACCTTTAACCCTAGACCTTAATCCTAACCTTTAACCCTAACCCTAGACCTTAATCCTAATCTTTAACCCTAACCCTAGACCTTAATCCTAACCCTAGCCTTTAACCCTAACCTTTAACTCTATCCCTAGACCCTAACCCTAACCTTTAACCCTAACCCTAGACCTTAATCCTAACCTTTAACCCTAACCCTAGACCTTAATCCTAACCCCAGCCTTTAACCCTAACCCTAGACCTTAATCCCAACCCTAGACCTTAATCCTAACCCTAGCCTTTAACCCTAACCTTTAACTCTATTCCTAGACCCTAACCCTAACCCTAGACCTTAATCCTAACCCTAGCCCTTAATCCTAACCTTTAACCCTAACCCTAGACCTTAATCCTAACCTTTAACCATAACCCTAGACCTTAATCCTAACCTTTAACCCTAACTAGACCTAAATCCTAACCTTTAACCCTAACCCTAGACCTTAATCCTAGCCCCAGCCTTTAACCCTAACCCTAGACCTTAAACATAACCCTAGACCTTAATCCTAACCCTAGACCTTAATCTTAACCTTAGACCTTAATCCCAACCCTAGACCTTAATCCTAACCCTAGCTCTTAACCCTAACCTTTAACCCCAACCCTAGACCTTAATCCTAACCCTAGCCCTTAACCCTAACCTTTAACCCTAACGCTAGACCTTAATCCTAACCCTAGCCTTTAGCCCTAACCCTTAACCCTAACCTTTAACCCTAACCCTAGACCTTAATCCTAATCCTAGCCTTTAACCCTAGCCCTTAACCCTAACATTTAACCCTAACCCTAGACCTAAATCCCAACCCTATACCTAGACCTTAATCCTAACCCTAGCCTTTAACCCTAACCTTTAACCCTAACCCTAGACCTTAATCCTATCCCTAGCCTTTAACTCTAGCCCTTAACCCTAACACTAGGTCCTAACCATAAACCTAGCCCTTAACAGTAGCCCTAGCCTTTAACTGTAAAGCTACGCTTAACTCAAACCCTAGCTCTGACACTAACGGTAGCCTTCAACCCTAAACCTAGCCCTTAACCCTAACTTTAGCCTTTAGCTCTAACTCTAGTCCTTAACCCTAACCCTAGCATTTTACCCTAACCCTTGCCCTTAACCCTAGCCTTTAACCCTAACTCTAGCCTTAAACCCTAACTCTAGCCCTTAACCCTGACCCTACCCTTTAACCCTAAACCTAGCACTTAACCCTAACCCTAGCTTTTAACCCTAACCCTAGCCTTAAACTCTAACCTAGTCTTTGAATCCTAACCCTACCCTTTAGACCTAACCCTAATCCTAGCCTTAAACCCTAGCCTTTAACCCTAAACCTAGCACTTAACCCTAGCCCTAGCCTTTAACCCTAAACCTAGCACTTAACCCTAGCCCTAGCCTTTAACCCTAAACCTACCCTTAACTCAAACCCTAGCTCTAACACTAACCGTAGCCTTCAACCCTAAAGCTAGCCCTTAACCGTAACTTTAGCCTGTAGCTCTAACTCTAGCCCTTAACTCTAACCATAGCCTTTAACCCTAACCCTAGCTTTTAACCCTAACCCTTCCCCTTAACCTTAGTCTTTAACCCTAACCCTAGCCTTAAACCCTAACCCGAGACCTTAATCCTAACCTTTAAACCTAACCCTAGACCTTAATCCTAACCCTAGCCTTTAACCCTAACCCTAGACCTTAACCTTTAACCCTAACCCTAGACCTTAATCCCAACCTTTAACCCTAACCCTAGACCTTAATCCTAACCTTTAACCCTAACCCTAGACCTTAATCCTAACCTTTAACCCTAACCCTAGACCTTAATCCTAACCTTTAACCCTAACCCTAGACCTTAATCCTAACCTTTAACCCTAACCCGAGACCTTAATCCTAACCCTAGCCTTTAACCCTAACCCTAGACCTTAATCCTAACCTTTAACCCTAACCCTAGACCTTAATCCTAACCTTTAACCCTAACCCTAGACCTTAATCCTAACCTTTAACCCTTACTCTAGACCTTAATCCTAACCTTTAACTCTATCCCTAGACCTTAATCCTAACCTTTAACCCTAACCCTAGACCTTAATCCTAACCTTTAACCCTAACCCTAGACCTTAATCCTAACCTTTAACTCTATCCCTAGACCTTAATCCTAACCTTTAACTCTAACCCTAGACCTTTATCCTAACCCTTAACCCTAACTCTAGACCTTAATCCTAACCTTTAACTCTATCCCTAGACCTTAATCCTAACCTTTAACCCTAACCCTAGACCTTAATCCTAACCTTTAACCCTAACCCTAGACCTTAATCCTAACCTTTAACCCTAATCCGAGACCTTAATCCTAACCTTTAACCCTAACCCTAGACCTTAATCCTAACCCTAGCCTTTAACCCTAACCCTAGACCTTAACCTTTAACCCTAACCCTAGACCTTAATCCTAACCTTTAACCCTAACCCTAGACCTTAATCCTAACCTTTAACCCTAACCCTAGACCTTAATCCTAACCTTTAACCCTAACCCTAGACCTTAATCCTAACCTTTAACCCTAACCCTAGACCTTAATCCTAACCTTTAACCGTAACCCTAGACCTTAATCCTAACCTTTAACCCTAGACCTTAATCCTAACCTTTAACTCTATCCCTAGACCTTAATCCTAACCTTTAACCCTAACCCTAGACCTTAATCCTAACCTTTAACCCTAACCCTAGACCTTAATCCAAACCTTTAACCCTAACCCGAGTCCTTAATCCTAACCTTTAACCCTAACCCTAGACCTTAATCCTAACCCTAGCCTTTAACCCTAACCCTAGACCTTAACCTTTAACCCTAACCCTAGACCTTAATCCTAACCTTTAACCCTAACCCTAGACCTTAATCCTAACCTTTAACCCTAACCCTAGACCTTAATCCTAACCTTTAACCCTAACCCTAGACCTTAATCCTAACCTTTAACCCTAACCCTAGACCTTAATCCTAACCTTTAACCATAACCCTAGACCTTAATCATAACCTTTAACCCTAGACCTTAATCATAACCTTTAACCCTAACCCTAGACCTTAATCCTAACCTTTAACCCTAACCCTAGACCTTAATCCTAACCTTTAACCCTAACCCGAGACCTTAATCCTAACCCTAGCCTTTAACCCTAACCCTAGACCTTAACCTTTAACCCTAACCCTAGACCTTAATCCTAACCTTTAACCCTAACCCTAGACCTTAATCCTAACCTTTAACCCTAACCCTAGACCTTAATCCTAACCTTTAACCCTAGACCTTAATCCTAACCTTTAACCCTAACCCTAGACCTTAATCCTAACCTTTAACCCTAACCCTAGACCTTAATCCTAACCCTAGCCTTTAACCCTAACCTTTAACTCTATCCCTAGACCCTAACCCTAACCTTTAACCCTAACCCTAGACCTTAATCCTAACCTTTAACCCTAACCCTAGACCTTAATCCTAACCCCAGCCTTTAACCCTAACCCTAGACCTTAAACATAACCCTAGCCTTTAACCCTAACCCTAGACCTTAACCTTTAACCCTAACCCTAGACCTTAATCCTAACCTTTAACCCTAACCCTAGACCTTAATCCTAACCTTTAACCCTAACCCTAGACCTTAATCCTAACCTTTAACCCTAACCCTAGACCTTAATCCTAACCTTTAACCCTAACCCTAGACCTTAATCCTAACCTTTAACCGTAACCCTAGACCTTAATCCTAACCTTTAACCCTAGACCTTAATCCTAACCTTTAACTCTATCCCTAGACCTTAATCCTAACCTTTAACCCTAACCCTAGACCTTAATCCTAACCTTTAACCCTAACCCTAGACCTTAATCCAAACCTTTAACCCTAACCCGAGTCCTTAATCCTAACCTTTAACCCTAACCCTAGACCTTAATCCTAACCCTAGCCTTTAACCCTAACCCTAGACCTTAACCTTTAACCCTAACCCTAGACCTTAATCCTAACCTTTAACCCTAACCCTAGACCTTAATCCTAACCTTTAACCCTAACCCTAGACCTTAATCCTAACCTTTAACCCTAACCCTAGACCTTAATCCTAACCTTTAACCCTAACCCTAGACCTTAATCCTAACCTTTAACCATAACCCTAGACCTTAATCATAACCTTTAACCCTAGACCTTAATCATAACCTTTAACCCTAACCCTAGACCTTAATCCTAACCTTTAACCCTAACCCTAGACCTTAATCCTAACCTTTAACCCTAACCCGAGACCTTAATCCTAACCCTAGCCTTTAACCCTAACCCTAGACCTTAACCTTTAACCCTAACCCTAGACCTTAATCCTAACCTTTAACCCTAACCCTAGACCTTAATCCTAACCTTTAACCCTAACCCTAGACCTTAATCCTAACCTTTAACCCTAGACCTTAATCCTAACCTTTAACCCTAACCCTAGACCTTAATCCTAACCTTTAACCCTAACCCTAGACCTTAATCCTAACCCTAGCCTTTAACCCTAACCTTTAACTCTATCCCTAGACCCTAACCCTAACCTTTAACCCTAACCCTAGACCTTAATCCTAACCTTTAACCCTAACCCTAGACCTTAATCCTAACCCCAGCCTTTAACCCTAACCCTAGACCTTAAACATAACCCTAGACCTTAATCTTAACCTTAGACCTTAATCCCAACCCTAGACCTTAATCCTAACCCTAGCCTTTAACCCTAACCTTTAACTCTATTCCTAGACCCTAACCCTAACCTTTAACCCTAACCCTAGACCTTAATCCTAACCCTAGCCCTTAATCCTAACCTTTAACCCTAACCCTAGACCTTAATCCTAACCTTTAACCATAACCCTAGACCTTAATCCTAACCTTTAACCCTAACTAGACCTAAATCCTAACCTTTAACCCTAACCCTAGACCTTAATCCTAACCCCAGCCTTTAACCCTAACCCTAGACCTTAAACATAACACTAGACCTTAATCCTAACCCTAGACCTTAATCTTAACCTTAGAACTTAATCCCAACCCTAGACCTTAATCCTAACCCTAGCCCTTAACCCTAACCTTTAACCCTAACGCTAGACCTTAATCCTAACCCTAGCCTTTAGCCCTAACACTTAACCCTAACCTTTAACCCTAACCCTAGACCTTAATCCTAATCCTAGCCTTTAACCCTAGCCCTTAACCCTAACATTTAACCCTAACCCTAGACCTAAATCCCAACCCTATACCTAGACCTTAATTCTAACCCTAGCCTTTAACCCTAACCTTTAACCCTAACCCTAGACCTTAATCCTATCCCTAGCCTTTTACTCTAGCCCTTAACCCTAACACTAGGTCCTAACCATAAACCTAGCCCTTAACCCTAGCCCTAGCCTTTAACTGTAAAGCTACGCTTAACTCAAACCCTAGCTCTGACACTAACGGTAGCCTTCAACCCTAAACCTAGCCCTTAACCCTAACTTTAGCCTTTAGCTCTAACTCTAGTCCTTAACCCTAACCCTAGCATTTTACCCTAACCCTTGCCCTTAACCCTAGCCTTTAACCCTAACTCTAGCCTTAAACCCTAACTCTAGCCCTTAACCCTGACCCTACCCTCTAACCCTAAACCTAGCACTTAACCCTAACCCTAGCTTTTAACCCTAACCCTAGCCTTAAACTCTAACCTAGTCTTTGAATCCTAAACCTACCCTTTAGACCTAACCCTAATCCTAGCCTTAAACCCTAGCCTTTAACCCTAAACCTAGCACTTAACCCTAGCCCTAGCCTTTAACCCTAAACCTACCCTTAACTCAAACCCTAGCTCTAACACTAACCGTAGCCTTCAACCCTAAAGCTAGCCCTTAACCGTAACTTTAGCCTGTAGCTCTAACTCTAGCCCTTAACTCTAACCATAGCCTTTAACCCTAACCCTAGCTTTTAACCCAAACCCTTCCCCTTAACCTTAGTCTTTAACCCTAACCATAGACCCTAATCCTAACCCTAGCCTTTAACTCTAGCCCTTAACCGTAACCTTTAAACCTAACCCTAGCCCTTAACCCAAGCTCTTCAACCTAACCTTAGCCTTTAACCCTAAACCTAACCATAAGGCTTAATGTACACGGGACGTTTTTACAACCTCTCCTGAACGATTTATCATGACAGATAGTAACCCACATTTAAAACGTCCGCTGTGCCGCGTTTAGCCGCTTTTACTTTTAGAAACGTTTGGAAAAAAACATTATTTTTTTTTTCAAAATAGGCAAAAATGAAAAACGCCAGTAAACAAAATGCAGCTAAACGAGAGTTACCGCATTTGGCGTCTGAAACGTCAGAAACTTCGGCGTCTGAACTCATTTTTTTGCCTTCAAAGAAAAGCCTATAAACTGCCTAAAAACGACATTAAAGGAACCTGAGTACATATAAGATAACATTGGATGAGTTCAGGGGCAGCTGAAAAAAGCAGCCAACTGCCTCTGAATGTCTGTTTACCAGCAGCGGTGTACATGAGGCCCAACACTAACCGTAGCCTTCAACCCTAAACCTAGCCTTTAACACCAACCCTCGCCTTTAACCCTAACTTTAGCACTTAACCCCAACACTCACCTTTAACCCTAACAGTAGCTCCTAACCATAAACCTAGCCCTTAACCCTAGCCCTAGCCTTTAACTGTAAATCTACGCTTAACTCAAACCCTAGCTCTGACACTAACGGTAGCCTTCAACCCTAAACCTAGCCCTTAACCCTAACTTTAGCCTTTAGCTCTAACTCTAGTCTTTAACCCTAACCTAGTCTTTGAACCCAAACCCTTAACCCTAATCCTACCCTTAAACCCTAACTCTAGCCCTTAACCCTAACCCTAGCCTTTAACCCTAAACCTAGCACTTAACCCTAACCCTATCCTTTAACCCTAACCCTGGCACCTAACCCTAACCCACCCCCTAAGCCTAACCTAACCTCCACCCTAACCCTAACTTTTGAACCTAATCCTAGCCCCTAACCCTAACTATAGCCCTTAACCCTAACCCTAGCCTTTAACCGTAACTCTAACCCTTAACTGTAATCTAACCCCTAACCCTAACACAGCCCTTAAGCCTAACCCTAGACCTTCACCCTAACCTAGTCTATGAACCCTAACCCTACCCTTTAACCCTAACTCTAGCCCTTAACCCTGACCCTAGCCTTTAACCCTAAACCTAGCACTTAACCCTAACCCTAGCTTTTAACCCTAGCCTTAAACCCTAACCTAGTCTTTGAATCCAACCCTACCCCTTAGACCTAACCCTAGCCCTTAAGCTCTAACACTAACCCTAGCTCTAACACTAACCGTAGCCGTCAACTCTAAACCTAGCCCTTAACTGCAACTTTAGCCTTTAACTCTAACTCTAGCCCTTAACCCTAACCCTGGCCTTTAACCCTAACACTAGCTTTTAACCCTAACCCTTCCCCTTAACCTTAGCCTTTAAACCCTAACCAATAGACCCTAATCCTAACCCTAGCCTTTAACTCTAGCCCTTAACCCTAACCTTTAAAGCTAACCCTAGCCCTTAACTCAAGCTCTTAAACCTAACCTTAGCTTTTAACCCTAGCCCCAACCATAAACATAGCCCTTAACCTTAGCCCTAGCCTTTAACCCTAAACCTACCCATAACTCAAACCCTAGCTTTAACACTAACCATAGCCTTCAACCTTAAACCTAGCCTTTAACACCAACCCTAGCCTTTAACCCTAACTCTAGCCCTTAACCCAAACTCTTGCCTTTAACCCTAATACAGCCCTTAAGCCTAACCCCTGACCTTCACCCTAACATAGTCTTTGAGCCCTAACCCTACCCTTTAACCCTAAACCTTGACCCTGATCCTACCCTTAAACCCTAACTCTAGCCCTTAACCCTGACCCTAGCCTTTTACCCTAAACCTAGCACTTAACCCTATTCCTATCCTTTAACCCTAACCCTAGCACCTAACCCTAATCCAGCCTTTAAGCCTAACCCTAGACCTTCACCCTAACCCTAACCTTTGAACCCTAATCCTAGCCCCTAACTCTAGCCCTTAACCCTAACCCCAGCCTTTAACCGTAACTCTAACCCTTAACCGTAATCTTAGCCCTTAACCCTAACCCTTAACCTTAACCTTAAAGTCGCACTGCATGAACAGAACTGTCATACTTTCCTATTGGCAAAAAATCCAACAAAATGTATCAAAAAAGCAAAAAAACACACCGTAAACTGCATCAACCACAACCTGCATAGATGTGAACCCGGCCTAACATCCGATCGGCCATCCGTCTGGCCACCCACATCCAACACCACCCCGATCCAACACCACTCCGATCCAACACCACCCAGATCCAACACCACCCGGATCCAACACCACTCGGATCCAACACCACCCATATCCAACACCACCCTGATCCAACACCACCCTGATCCAACATCACCCGGATCCAACACCACTCGGATCCAACACCACCCACATCCAACACCACCCACATCCAACACCACCCTGATCCAACATCACCCGGATCCAACACCACCCACATCCAACATCACCCGGATCCAACACCACCCACATCCAACACCACCCAGATCCAACACAACCCACATCCAACACCACCCCGATCCAACACCACTCAGATCCAACACCACCCTGATCCAACATCACCCGGATCCAACACCACCCACATCCGACACCACCCTGATCCAACACCACCCGGATCCAACACCACTCAGATCCAACACCACCCACATCCAACACCACTCAGATCCAACACCACCCAGATCCAACAACACCACCCAAATCCAACACCACTGAGATCCAACACCACCCAGATCCAACACAACCTGCATCCAACACCACCCCGATCCAACACCACTCAGATCCAACACCACTCAGATCCAACACCACCCAAATCCAACACTACTCAGATCCAACACCACCCAGATCCAACACTACCAACATCCAACACCACCCACATCCAACCACCACCCACATCCAACACCACTCGGATCCAACACCACTCGGATCCAACACCACTCAGATCCAACTTCACCCAGATCCAACACCACCCGGATCCAACACCACCCAGATCCAACACCACCCGGATCCAACACCACTCGGATCCAACACCACCCATATCCAACACCACCCTGATCCAACACCACCCCTGATCCAACATCACCCGGATCCAACACCACTCGGATCCAACACCACCACATCCAACACCACCCACATCCAACACCACCCTGATCCAACATCACCCGGATCCAACACCACCCACATCCAACATCACCCGGATCCAACACCACCCACATCCAACACCCACCCACATCCAACACAACCCACATCCAACACCACCCCGATCCAACACCACTCAGATCCAACACCACCCTGATCCAACATCACCCGGATCCAACACCACCCACATCCAACACCACCCTGATCCAACACCACCCAGATCCACACCACTCAGATCCAACACCACCCACATCCAACACCACTCAGATCCAACACCACCCAGATCCAACAACACCACCCAAATCCAACACCACTGAGATCCAACACCACCCAGATCCAACACAACCCGCATCCAACACCACCCCGATCCAACACCACTCAGATCCAACACCACTCAGATCCAACACCACCCAAATCCAACACTACTCAGATCCAACACCACCCAGATCCAACACTACCAACATCCAACACCACCCACATCCAACACCACCCACATCCAACACCACTCGGATCCAACACCACTCGGATCCAACACCACTCAGATCCAACTTCACCCAGATCCAACACCACCCGATCCAACACCACCCAGATCCAACACCACCCAGGTCCAACACCACTCATATCCAACACCACTCAGATCCAAAAAATCCAACACCCACTCAGATCCAACACCACCCACATCCAACACCACCCCGATCCAACACCACCCAGATTCAAGACCACCCAGATCCAAACACCACTTAGATCCAACACCACCCACATCCAACACCACTCAGATGCAACAACACTCAGATCCAACACCACCCCGATCCAACACCACTCAGATCCAACACCACTCAGATCCAACACCACTCAGATCCAACACCACTCAGATCCAACACCACTCAGATCCAACACCACTCAGATCCAACTCCACCCAGATCCAACACCACCCACATCCAACACCATCCCGATCCAACACCACCCAGATTCAACACCACCCAGATCCAACACCACTCAGATCCAACACCACCCACATCCAACACCACTCAGATGCAACAACACTCAGATCCAACACCACCCCGATCCAACACCACTCAGATCCAACTCCACCCAGATCCAACACCACTCAGATCCAACTCCACCCAGATCCAACACCACCCAGATCCAACACCACCCACATCCAACACCACCCCTATCCAACACTACCCAGTTCCAACACCACCCAGATACATCACCACTCAGATCCAACACCACCCAGCTCCAACACCATCCAGATCCAACACCACCCAGATCCAAAACCACCCAGATCCAAAACCATCCACATCCAACACCACCCACATCCAACACCACCCACATCCAACACCACTCGCATCCAACAGCACCCAGATCCAACACCATCCAGATCCAACACCATCCATATCCAACACCACCCAGATCCAACACCACCCAGATCCAACACCACCCAGATCCAACACCATCCAGATCCAACACCATCCAGATCAAATACCAACCAATGGGCTATCCAACCAAATCTTCCAAACCTTGTAAAATTTTTGGGGCATCTCCATCTCAGGTACATTGCTTTAATGAATTGAACCTTATTCACAAGCCCTTTCCAGTAGGACAGTGAAGGATCC
>JBBDGP010004165.1:0-217434 GCA_037952835.1 Lithobates septentrionalis
CATCTTCTTCCTTCTCCTCCTTCCTTCTCCTCCTTTCTCCTCCTTCCTTCTCCTCCTTCCTTCTCCTCCTTCCTTCTCCTCCTTCCTTCTCCTCCTTCCTTCTCCTCCTTCCTCCTCCTCCTTCCTTCATCTTCTTCCTTCTCTTCCTTCTCCTCCTTCCTTCTCCTTCTTCCTTCTCCTCCTTCCTTCTCCTTCTTCCTTCTCCTCCTTCCTTCTCCTCCTTCCTTCTCCTCCTTCCTCCTCCTTCCTTCTCCTCCTTCCTCCTCCTTCCTTCTCCTCCTTCCTTCATCTTCTTCCTTCTCTTCCTTCTCCTCCTTCCTTCTCCTCCTTCCTTCTCCTCCTTCCTTCTCCTCCTTCCTTCATCTTCTTCCTTCTCCTCCTTCCTTCTCCTCCTTCCTCCTCCTCCTTCCTTCTCCTCCTTCCTTCATCTTCTTCCTTCTCTTCCTTCTCCTCCTTCCTTCATCTTCTTCCTTCTCTTCCTTCTCCTCCTTCCTTCTCCTCCTTCCTTCTCCTCCTTCCTTCTCCTCCTTCCTTCATCTTCTTCCTTCTCCTCCTTCCTTCTCCTCCTTCCTTCTCCTCCTTCCTTCTCCTCCTTCCTTCTCCTCCTTCCTCACAATGAGGTTGCTGCAAGAAGAACCTTTTATGTTCTGCTTTCTTAATGGCGACTTGTGGATATTTTTCTTGGCCCTGTGTCCATTGGCATCCGAGTGTCTTTCCTGGGGTTGGATACAGAAGATACTTCAGCTTACATCATGTTCTCAGCCAGGGTTTTGTTTCCCATTTTCTAAATTGTTCCTTTTTTTTTTTTTTTTTTTTTTTTGATATTTGTGAGATTAACACGACCCCCTAAGGTAGGCTTTCTGTGTGTCCCAGTAAATGAAGGGCGAGACCGTAAGTTTATTTATTTGCTGAAAAGTGGTAATCTCTAATTTAATGTCCTCTGGAGGGAAGGGTGACATCCAATAAGGATTACCGTATATACTCAAGTATAAGTCGACCCGAATATAAGCCGAGGCACCTCATTTTACCACAAAAAACTGGGAAAACTTATTGACCCGAGTATAAGCCGAGGGTGAGAAATGTGCAGTGGAAGAGAGGGTCAACAATGCCCATTTACAGCCTCAATGTGTCCATTTGCAGCCATAGGTCCCCCGAACGTCAAACTCTGTAGTTAAGGGTTCCTAGATGCCCCCTAACTTCAGCCAAAATTTGGGGTCTCTGGACCCAAAGGGTCCCGAAATGACATTGCTGCAGATGGACACAGTTGACCGACTTTGGGGCTCCTGTATCTCGGGGTCACTTGGTGCTAGGAACCCCAAATTTGGTGTGGAAACCCAGTGGAACTAGCAGTACAACATATCTAACAGCTGGGGTTCTTGGCACCAAGTGGTCCCGAGATACGGGGCCCCAAATTCGGTTAGGAAAATGTCATTCTTTGCACCAGAAAAGTGCTTGACTCGAGTATAAGCCAAGGGGGGCACTTTCACCACAAAAAAAGTGCTGAAAAACTCGGCTTATACTTCAGTATATACGGTAACCTTCCATAACTTATCCCCCTTGTTAGTCCTAAAGAGAAGAGCAGTGGGGGAGGGGTGATCTGATAGGCCTCTTGCCTCATATTTAATCTCACAAAGATGACAATACAGAGCGGGATCCTAACACCACATCTCTTCTGGATAAGGTTTTATATGGAGTAGTATGAGAATTTCCTACTCAATGGGTTTTGCCGTCTCCACAAATCAAGCAGCCCCGTCTCCGTTATATATTTATCAAAGGCCGCAGTCCCCTCTGAATGTTTCTTATCAGATGGATAAAATGTATCCATTGATGGGACCGTACAATTATTTACCCTTCCCGACCGCCTCACACAGATATACTGGGGCAGAAGGGCAGGTACAGGCAGATTAACGTACTTGTACGCTGTCCTTCAAGAGGCGCGCGCCCGCCGGGAGCTCCGTGATCCTGGGTCCCGTGGACTCGATGTCCACGGGGATAACCGCGATCGTCTCACGGAGAGGAAGAAGGAGGAGCTGCTGATGTAAACAAGCATCTTCCCGTTCTGCCTAGTGACAGGACACTGATCAGCTCTCTGTAATCGGGAGCGGTGATCACTGATGTGTCACACACAGCCCCCCCCCCCCCACACTCAGTTAGAATCACTTCCTAGGACACACTTAACCCCTTCACTGCCCCCTAGTGGTTAACCCCGTCAATGCCAGTGTTGTTTTTACAGTAATCGATGCAATTTTTTTAGCACTGATCGCTATATAAATGCCAATGGTCCCAAAAATGTGTCAAAAGTGTCCGATGTGTCCGCCATAATGTCGCAGTCCTGATAAAAATCGCTGATTGCCGCCATTGCTAATAAAAAAAAAAAAATTAATAAAAATGCCATAAATCTATCCCCTATTTTGTAGGCACTATAACTTTTGCGCAAATCAATAAACACTTATTGCAATTTTTTTTTTTTTTAACAAAAATATGTAGAAGAATACGTATCGGCCTAAACTGAGGAAAAAAAACATTTTTTTAATATTTTTTTTAGGGGATATTTATTAAAGTAAAAAATATTGTTTTTTTTGTTTTTTTTTGTTTTTTTTTTCAAAATTGTCGCTATTTTTTTGTTTATAGCGCAAAAAATAAAAACCGCAGAGGTGATCAAATACCACCAAAACAAAGCTCCTATTTGTGGGGTGGAAAAAAAGGACGTCAATTTTGTTTGGGAGCCGCGTCGCACGACCGCGCAATTGTCAGTTAAAGCGAGGCAGTGCCGAATCGCAAAAAAAAAAAAACGCGCTGGTCTTTGGCCAGCCAAATGGTCCGGGGCTGAAGCGGTTAAAGTCACCTGTTATTAACCATAAGTCATCTGATTTGTCAGATGCAAACACAATAAATTCCTTCAGTATTTCTGGAGGAATATAAATGTCCAAACAGTAAACAGTCTAAAAATAATATCTACCTGCCTCTACTGTCCTTCTCAACCTGCCTACATTGGAAATCATTTGTATTCCCTAGAAGTATAGATCCTCCTCTGGAGTGTGATCTGTATGTCCAATGAAATAGAGTTTTAAACAGTTTTTTTCCTTTAAATAATGTAAAGTTTGGGGAAGTAAATGAGTTTTTCCTGGAGGCAGATGATAGAATTATGAGGTGAAGGTAGCTTGTCTCTCGTACGGAGTGCCCAGACCTCCAACATTCCATGAAAACTATTGCATCCTTTTCAGGGATCAAAGACAATATCCTCATACATTGTAACTTCATTTCTAATTAATTCACAAAATATATCCATAGCACAAGTAGGGAGAAGAGAGGGGGGAGAAGAGAGGGGGAAGAGGGGGGGAGAAGAGAGGGAGAAGAGAGGGAGAGGGGGGGGAGAGAGAGAGGGTGAAGAGAGGGGGGAGAGGGGAGAGAGAGGTGGAAGAGAGAGAGGTGGAAGAGAGAGAGGGGGAAGAGAGAGAGGGGGAAGAGAGGGGGGGAGAAGAGAGGTAGAAGAGAGGGAGAGGGGGGGGGGAGAGAGAGAGGGTGAAGAGAGGGGGAAGAGGGGAGAGAGAGGTGGAAGAGAGAGAGGTGGAAGAGAGAGAGGTGGAAGAGAGAGAGGTGGAAGAGAGAGAGGTGGAAGAGAGAGAGGTGGAAGAGAGAGAGGTGGAAGAGAGAGGGGTGGAAGAGAGAGGGGTGGAAGAGAGAGAGGTGGAAGAGAGAGAGGTGGAAGAGAGGGGGGGAGAAGAGAGGTAGAAGGGGGGGGGGAAGGGGGGAGAAGAGAGGGAAAAGAGGGGGGGGAAGAGAGGGAGAAGAGGGGGAGAGAAGAGAGGGGGAAGAGAGGGAGAAGAAAAAAAATTGTATAGCTTGGAGCGCAGACCAGAGGAATAGGATTAATGAAAGAAAACAATAACAGCGCTAAGATTGAAAAAAAAGAAGGAATAAAAATCCCAGGTGTTGATAATAAATAATTATTATCAATAATGGACACTAGTAAATCACTCCATAAAAAATTAATTGGTGATATTAATTGCGTGAATAACCTTATATGTGAGGATATGTATTGATAGAAGATCAATACCTACTAAATAATAACTTAAGGTGTTCAATAGAAATTAAAATATTCAATAGATATTCAAAAAATGTTCAAAAAGTGTTGAAGTTCATAAATATAATTGAAATAATTCCGTGACAAATCCACCACCGCATCCAGAAAGTGACCACCATAAGAAATGGAAGCTTACCAAACAGCAAGCAAGAAAAGCTTGTGACCTCAAACCCGGTCAGGGCCTCTATCCCAAAAACAGGTGGCTCTGAATCCCAAGCTGGTGCTAAAGAGAGAGCAGGTGTCTCAGGGAGATTCAACGTTCACCGGATGATGTGGATATTCAGCAGGCTCTCCTGAGCCAAAGACGTCCAACAGGCAGTCATATAAAACCTAGAAAGGAAAGGCTCGCCATAGCGTTATACCGTCAGAAAGGTTTATTAAAGGATGAAAAAAATGTATTGCACTTACAGTAGGTTAAAAACAAACAGCAGTAAAAGCCGGCCGGCTATGCAAGGACGCCCGTCCAATGGAGACACTGGTACGCGGTGATGTCAGCACGTCAACTCCTCCCGACGTACATTTCGTCAACAAAATGACATCTTCTGGGGAACGGAAATCTAGTAGAAGGTGTATACTAACTAACATGAAGCGGAATGTCCGACAGAAAAAGTCAGACGGAAGCTTTTCATCATCTATACCGATCGTGTGTATGCCTCATCGGACTTTTTTTTTTTTTTTTTTTCAAAAAATCTGACGGACCTAGAAATGGAACACGTTCTAAATATTTCCAACGGTACCAATTCCTATTGGGAAAACCGCTCATCTGTATGCTGGTCCGACGGAACGAAAACGACGCATGCTCTGAAGCAAGTACGAAACGGAAGCTATTGGCTACTGGCTCTTGAACTTCCTTTTTCTAGTCCCGTCCTACGTCTTGTACGTCACCTTGTTCTGGGCGGTCGGACTTTGGTGTGACCGTGTGTATGCAAGACAGCTTGAGAGGGATTCCGTCTGAGTTCCATCGGAGAAACCGTTGGAGTTTATTCCGACAGCTAAACCGGTCATGTGTACGCGACATTAGACATACACACACACTTCTGATCATAAAAATAATCATAGCCAAACAATGACAAACAAAACATCCACAACATACAAACGCACAAAAACCAATGCATATAATCCTTCAAAACCAACACACATAGAGACATTCACACATAGAGACATTCACACATAGAGACATTCACACATAGAGACATTCACACATAGAGACATTCACACATAGAGACATTCACACATAAAGACATTCACACATAGAGACATTCACACATAGAGACATTCACACATAAAGACATTCACACAGAAACAAAGACAATAACATACACTCCAAAACATAGAAACAATCATAAGGTTTATGTGTTCAAAAAGGCCCCAAAAATGGAGCTCACCCTGACCCCTTTATTTCTATACTTATCCTTCCCTTTTACCCCCCCCCCCCCCCCCTTTCCCAGCTCATCAAAAAAAAAAAAAGAGAAAAAGAAGAAATTTCAATTTCTAAACGTCCCGTCACAAAAAAGAGAAAAAGAAGAAAGAAAAAAAAGGAAATTGTCAGATCATAGACGGAAAAACAAGTATCTTAACCGTGAATGGCTATCCAACCATTGAGAGACTGAATCCGGTGATGTAAAATATAAAGTCTTGTCCTGAGTCATTACTTTTATCTTGGCTGGAAATCATAACATAGGAGAAGTCCATCTGTCTCAGGCGTCGCTTTACATCCATAAATCACGCCCTTTGGCACTGTACATTTGCTGAAAAGTTAGGAAAAAACATATTTTTGAGCCATTCATCCCTATATCTGCGAGTTGTCTAGCTCTTTGCAATATCATATCTCTGTCTTTTGTAATTCAGCATCGTAATTCAGCATCTTGGTCTTAGATGCTCTCCCAGAGACGGGGAGCGTACCGCTACTCTGTGTGCCCGTTCCACAGAAAAGAGAGAGGAAAAATTATTCTGTTCCCATTGTATCTTTCAGCCATCTTTCTATAAATTCAACTGGCTTATTGCCTTCCGCCCGTTCGGGTAGACCCACCCGCTAGAGCTGCACGATTCTGGCTAAAATGAGAATCACGATTTTTTTGCTTAGAAGATGGATCACGATTCTTGTGGCGTAACATCATCTTTCACATTAAAACAAAAAAAAAACTGGGCTAACTTTACCGTTTCGTTTTTTTGGGGGTTTTTTAAATTCATTGAAGTGTATTTTTTCCCAAAAAATTGCATTTGAAAGACCGCTGGGCAAATACAGTGTGACATAAAATATTGCAGCAATTGCCATTTTATTCCCTAGGGTCTCTGCTAAATATATATATAATGTTTGGGGGTTCCAAGTCATTTTCTAGCAAAAAATACTGATTTTAACTTAAGAAATAAGTGTCAGAAAAAGATTTAGACTTTAAGTGGTTAAACTTCCTGCATTTACACATTGAAAACTTGGCTGACTGTCTGGCCTATTTATTTACACAGTTCTTTCCCTTTGATCTAAGAAGGAAGCTTAGTTAAAATGTATTACGTTAAAGACTTGGCAGAATGCCTGGATGGTTTCTTTTGACAGCTGAGTGCGCAGATAAAGTCTCTCCACTTGTTATATGAAAGAATTGGCAACTTCTGCAGGAGAGATCGTCAGGGGAGGTGAATCGAGATCACGATTTTTTAACGATTAATTGTGCGGCTCTACCACCCACCCTAATATTATTTCTTCGGAGACGATTCTCCAAGTCCTCTAAACTAGAATCCTATAGGGATAGTTGTTGTGTGTTGTTTTTTTCTCAGACTTCATAATTGTTTTGTAGGGAGTCTTGAAGTACTTATTCATTCTTCCACACCCAACATTCTTTAATTGTTTGCATATCTTGTCTAAATTTATATCTTCCCTCATACCCTCTAGGTTATGTGCTAGAATGTTCACAGAGCTATTACATGTATTGATGGCCTTCATAATGTCTGTTGGTGTAATTGTACGCTCTGTATTCGGGCTATTTGAGGTATTTAGTATCTTAGCTGGTTTAACTGGTATATATAATGCGAATCACTCTCTGAAGCGACATGACTTGCTATATCATCCGACTCTATTTGCATTATCCCTCCTCCAGTGGCCTGCGCATCTTTAGCTGGGTCCAATGGACTTTGTGTTGAGTTATGCAGCATACACACGAGCGGACTTTTCGACCGGACTGGTCCGATGAACCGAGTCCGGCGGACAATCCGATCGTGTGTGGGCTTCAGAAGACTTTTTAGGTCGAAAATCTGACGGACTTTAGATTTGGAACATGTTTCAAATCTTTACGTCGGAACTCCGCCGGACCCAGTTCCTATCGAATAGTCCGCTCATCTGTATGCTAGTCCGATGGCTAAAAACCGAGGCTGCAGCTATTGGCTACTGGCTATCAACTTCCTTATTTTAGTCCGGTCGTACGTCATCACGTATAAATCCATCGGACTTTGGTGTGATTGTGTGTAGGCAGGTCCGCTCATTCGGAAAGCCAGTTGGAAGTCCGTCGCATAGTCCGTCAGACCAGTCCGGTCGAAAAGTCCGCTTGTGTGTACGCGGCTTTAGAGATGCCAGCTTGTATTTCATCCTTGGCCGTAATAGTGGCCGTAGTAGGAGTGCGGGCAAATTTTTCAAGCCGGGCTCTTATCTCTTCTTGTTTATTTTGAGACTTATTTTGGTGCTCTTTATCATTTGCTAGTAACTTGCTCTTCACCCCCCCCCCCCCCCCCCCATCCTTCTTAGTTCTACGGGTCGTTCTAAGAATCTAATAAGCTCACAGTTGGCTCTCAATAATCTCTCGCTGGCTGAATATCTCACAAGTCATGCCAATAAGCTTCAGCGTCTTTTATTTGTCTAAATAACACATACCATATAGTATATGAAAATGAAATAAAAAACGAGCAAATGTCCCAGTGGCTGAGGTAGTGCTTCCAATATTACCTTCTGTTACTACCTTTAATTCATAGAGATATTGCACTGTCCCAAATAATAAAAAAAAAAAAAACATGCATATGGAGGAAAAGGCAAAGCTATATTGCTATTTATAGTTGGATAAAGTCAAAATGTAACGAGGCTCAGGGGTACTTAGCCGAATTATTACCAGTATAGTCAGGACAAGGAAGAAAAGATTTCAAAGTCCAATGTCAATTTCAAAACTTGCAGATTACGTCCAGATATATTTCAAGTCTATCCCACTTATTACTTTAGTGCTCTTCACCACCTCCTCCTCCTCCACATTATCCAGTAATATCCAGCAATATATAATATATAGTGTTGTATATATGAGCAGTTTTGTCATCAGGACTGTATGTTGTAAGTCACAAATTACAAGCTGGAGGCTGGAAACCAGGAGCTGGAAACAGAGAGCAGAGAGCGGGGTGGGTTACAGAGCCACAGAGCAGAGCCGTAAAGCGTGTGCTGGAGACTAAGTGGCGGAGTCTGGGATGCATAGACTGTAAGCTGTGCTCTATGTACCATGAGCTTCGGTTTTAACAGCCGGGAGCCATAAGCTAAGCAAGAAGCCGAGGGCCGTAGGTCGAAGGGCTGAAGCCGAAAGCTTAGGACCGGATCCTGTGGGCTATGAACCATGCACAATAAGCCGGGGCTTGGGAGCGTATAGCGGGGGTTGATAGTTGGGAGCCGTAGATCGAGGGCTGGGAGCAGTTTGTCAGCTGGAAGCTAGTTGTAGTCAGATCCGTTTTCAGCCGGAATGATTTGTCTGTCGGATGTTAGATGTCAGATGTGATGTAAAATTAAAAAAAAAAAAAACAATCGAACACCAGCTAACCGCTGATGCTACCAACAAACAGTACCAGCAATGCACATAAGTGTGCCAAGGGCATCGGCCGTACAAGGGGAAGGAATCCTGTCAAAGATAAGGGTAAAGAGACGGTCAGTAGTGGAGTGTCAGGAACCATGAATCAGACCGAGACTGAAGTAAAGTTAATCACACTTGTTTAATAATAATAATAAGGTAAACAGAGTAAGCGTAGTCAAAACAAGCCAGAGTTCAGTAACCGGATCGGGTAGTCAGCCAAGCAAATGTCAGAGAGCCAGAGATAAACGTAGTAGTACAGCAAGCAGGATCAGGAGCCAGAAGGAACGTCAGCCGAGCAAGTATTCAACAGGAACACATGAGAAAGTCTCTGAGATGTTGACAAAGGCAGAGCTCAAGTGAGCTGGACGACTTTAAGTAGGCAGGACTGATGAGCAGATCCACAACAGCTGAGTAACTGTGGAGAGAGATAGGAGCTGGCCATTAGCCGACAGCTGAGCGGCCAGCTCAGAGAAGGAAGGGCTGAGCCCAGCCCTGACATGGAGCTCCATCTCCTATGTCTTCTCACTTCTCACGTCCTCTGACACAGACGTGCCACACCCCTCAGCCACAACTGAGGGGTGTGGTAGCTTACCTTAGAGAGCTCTGGAAACTTCTCGTCCTGTTCCTCCGGCCCCTCCTATGTGTAAGTCTCCCTGTGCCTATTAGGGGTACAGGGTGACCGAGAACCCCAGTTGGGTCTACACTAACCACACTTGCCGTACAACCACACCGGACTCAGCATTTCCTTTTACCCCGGTTATCCAGGGTTCTATATGTGTGATTTGTATTGCAAGAATGGAGGGGCTCTTTCACTTGGGACAGTAATATTTCTGAACAATCTCCCTCAAATATATGAAGATAAATTAATTCCACCTTTCAAACTGCTGTAATATTGTATGAGCTTGGTCTCATAAACTTTTTACTGGATCGTGTGAGGTGTGGCTGTATCCCACTGTTCTCTTGTTTCTGTCTGCCTTGGGAGCAACCTATTATGGGATGGATATGCTTATGTGGATTGGCTTACATATTATTGAAACCCCTGTCAGCTATTAGATGCTATAGGGGAGGGTATTTCTCCAGCAGTCCCTCCTAAAGACTGTCTACTGTTGGAAAGTTGGAGGAGGTAAAGTTTTCCCCTGCCCCGTTCATGCAAAGAAGGGGGGATTGTCTCTGAGTGTATATCTCTTTGAATAAACAGTCTTATGCTACTTCACCCTACAACAATGTCTCGACAAGTAACTGGGTGGGCTAAGGGGTCTTGGATCGTGCTGGTAATGGCCAAAGGAAGCTTTTATGGTGGACCTCCATCGCAGACTGGTTGGTGCATGGCGATTGGTCTGGTTGGTGCATGGCGATTGGTCTGGTTGGTGCATGACGATTGGTCTGGTTGGTGCATGACGATTGGTCTGGTTGGTGCATGGCGATTGGTCTGGTTGGTGCATGGCGATTGGACTGGTTGGTGCATGGCGATTGGACTGGTTGGTGCATGGCGATTGGACTGGTTGGTGCATGGCGATTGGACTGGTTGGTGCATGGCGATTGGACTGGTTGGTGCATGGCGATTGGACTGGCTGGTGCATGGCGGATGGACTGGCTGGTGCATGGTGATGGACTGGTTGTTGCATGGCGATTGGACTGGTTGTTGCATGGCGATTGGACTGGTTGTTGCATGGCGGTTGGACTGGTTGGTGCATGGCGATGAACTGGCTGGTGCATGGCGGTTGGTCTGGTTGGTGCATGGCGATGGACTGGCTGGTGCATGGCGATGGACTGGCTGGTGCATGGCGATGGACTGGCTGGTGCATGGTGATGGACTGGCTGGTGCATGGCGGTTGGTCTGGTTGGTGCATGACGATTGGTCTGGTTGGTGCATGGCGATTGGATTGGTTGGTGCATGGCGATTGGACTGGTTGGTGCATGGCGATTGGACTGGTTGGTGCATGGCGATTGGACTGGTTGGTGCATGGCGATTGGACTGGTTGGTGCATGGCGGTTGGACTGGTTGGTGCATGGCGATTGGACTGGTTGGTGCATGGCGATTGGACTGGTTGTTGCATGGCGATTGGACTGGCTGGTGCATGGCGATGGACTGGTTGGTGCATGGCGATGGACTGGTTGGTGCATGGCGATGGACTGGTTGGTGCATGGCAGTTGGACTGGTTGGTGCATGGCGGTTGGACTGGTTGGTGCATGACGATGGACTGGTTGGTGCATGGCGATGGACTGGTTGGTGCATGGCGATGGACTGGTTGGTGCATGGCGATGGACTGGTTGGTGCATGGCGATGGACTGGTTGGTGCATGGCGATGGACTGGTTGGTGCATGGCGATGGACTGGTTGGTGCATGGCGATGGACTGGCTGGTGCATGGCGGTTGGTCTGGTTGGTGCATGGCGGTTGGTCTGGTTGGTGCATGACGATTGGTCTGGTTGGTGCATGACGATTGGTCTGGCTGGTGCATGGCGGTTGGTCTGGTTGGTGCATGACGATTGGTCTGGTTGGTGCATGACGATTGGTCTGGTTGGTGCATGGCGATTGGTCTGGTTGGTGCATGGCGATTGGTCTGGTTGGTGCATGGCGATTGGTCTGGTTGGTGCATGGCGATTGGTCTGGTTGGTGCATGGCGATTGGACTGGTTGGTGCATGGCGATTGGACTGGTTGGTGCATGGCGATTGGACTGGTTGGTGCATGGCGATTGGACTGGTGGGTGCATGGCGATTGGACTGGCTGGTGCATGGCGATGGACTGGCTGGTGCATGGCGGTTGGACTGGTTGGTGCATGGCGGTTGGACTGGTTTGTGTCTGTACTATTTTGAGGTTTTCTTTGTCACCTTAGGGTCTCTTTTATACATGGTTGGAAAATGACATGGTTGGTGTATGGTGATGGACTGGTTGGTGTATGGTGATGGACTGGTTGGTGTATGGTGATGGACTGGTTGGTGCATGACGATTGGTCTGGTTGGTGCATGGCGATGGACTGGTTGGTGCATGGCGATTGGACTGGTTGTTGTATGGTGATGGACTGGTTGTTGTATGGTGATGGACTGGTTGGTGTATGGTGATGGACTGGTTGGTGTAGGTGGATAAACTGGTTGCTGCTTGGCGATGGATTGGTTTGTGTCTATATACTATTTTTGAGGTTTCCTTTGTTACCTCAGGGTCTTTTTTTTTATACATGGTTGGAAAATGACCCACATCCATTGAGGTCAACTTTAAAAGATCAAATATACTAAACCCATAGAAGATGCAGAGGTAGAATACTCTTAGGGCTGATTCATGATTGCTTGAGAATGTAGCATTGGACACGCTGTTATAAAGCACTCTGCCAATTAAAGCTCCTCCCACTAAATCAAATGGTCACCTTACAGTCCTGGTCACACGTCCTCGCTTTGAAAATGATTCCCAATGTCGCTTTTTTGTCGCTTCAAAGCGTCTCCGAAGCCTCCACAAAAGTCCTATGACAATGCTCACAGCACCTGCAGCTTTGAGAGGGCCTTTTATTTAGCGTTGGCTTTGCTTTGTTTTGAAGGTATTTCAGGTATGAGATATCCCAGGATGCACTGGAAAACCAACAAGCGCTCCTTTGCATCCAGATTTAAAGCTAATAGAGCCACTGATGGACTTTTAATTTCAAAATCTGTGTACTACTGAGAAAAGTAATGTATTGGAAATAAATGTAAAATCTATATTTTAAATAAGGTATATATCTCAAGCTATGCTTCCAGAAGTAACACATCATATATTTCTAGCTCTATATACTATATAAAGGTTTGTGGACATCTGACCATAATATCGAGATAAGCTTTGTAGACATCCCCAGTTTGTTGCTATAACAGCCTCCATGCTTCTGGGAAGACTTCCCATGAGATTGTAGAGTGTTTCTGATATCGTACGACAACAACTGGCTCCCAGAAAGACGTCATCAGCAGTCTCTTCCGGTCCATGTGTATATATTCTGGGGGTGTCTGGTGCAGATGTCGTATCTGGGATGGAGCAGCAGGAAGGTGGGCGAGGTCCAGACTGGAGCAACTGGCAGATGGCACACATGGTTTGCAACATGAGAACGCTATAGCAGAAGATGACCGAGGACTGAGCAGCAGAGGATCAGCAGAGCTGAGGGACCAGAGCAGGAGAAACTAGCAGATGTCATGCGTGGTTGGCAGCTTAGGAGCAATATAGTGGGAGGTGAGCGGGGACCGGAGAGAGAAAGGAGTTAGTGGCAGAGAATTGGCAAAGCTGGGGGACTAGGGTGGTAGAAACTAGCAAATGTCACATGGGGAGTAATGTAGTAGGAGGTGAGTGGGGAGCAGAGAGAGTGAGAGAGGAGGAACAGCAAACCAGAGGATCAGCAGAGCAGGGGGTTACTACTGAGTGGGGGATCAGCAGAGCTGGGGGTTACTACTGAGTGGCGGATCAGAAGAGCTGGGGGTTACTACTGAGTGGGGGATCAGCAGAGCAGGGGGTTACTACTGAACGGCGGGGATCAGAAGAGCTGGGGGTTACTACTGAATGGCAGGGATCAGCAGAGCTGGGGGTTACTGCTGAACGACGGGGATCAGAAGAGCTGGGGGTTACTACTGAGTGTGGGATCAGCAGAGCTGGGGGTTACTACTGAGTGTGGGATCAGCAGAGCTGGGGGTTACTACTGAGTGTGGGATCAGCAGAGCTGGGGGGTTACTACTGAATGGCAGGGATCAGCAGAGCTGGGGGTTACTACTGAACGGCAGGGATCAGTAGAGCAGGGGGTTACTACTGAGTGGGGTATCAACAGAGCTGGGGGTTACTACTGAATGGCGGGGATCAGCAAATCTGGGGATGAAAACTGAACGGGGGGGGGTCCGCAGAGCTAGGGGTTACTACTGAACGGGGGGATGGTCAGCAGAGCTGGGGTGACTACTGAAAAGGGGATCAGCAGAGCTGGGGGTTACTACTAAACGGCGGGGATCAGAAGAGCTGGGGTTACTACTAAATGGCAGGGATCAGCAAAGCTGGGGGTTACTACTGAATGGCGGGGATCAGCAGAGCTGGGGGTTACTACTGAATGGCGGGGATCAGCAGAGCTGGGGATGAAAGCTGAAAGGGGGGGGGGGTCCGCAGAGCTAGGGGTTACTACTGAACGGGGGGATGGTCAGCAGAGCTTGGGGTGACTACTGAAAAGGGGATCAGCAAGGCTGGGGGTTAATACTAAACGGGTTGAAATGTAAAGAAGCCCTTATGCACACGCTCTCTGTCTTCCATTTGGCAGAGAGGATATAAGAGCCACAGCTAGGTGAAGTCCACAGCAATGGTGGAGGAGGTGGAACACCTGGGAACCTCTTGAGAAGCCCTGGTTTAGGCTGTGAAAATAAACGTGTACAGACCCCCCCCCCCCGGTGCGGTGTTTGATGTGTGTGTTGTCTTTGCACAGTATTCGGTGTCTCTACAATCAGAGGAGAGTGTACAGGAGGAGTACAGACGTTCCCGTGGACAACCTGTGTCTATCAGCACCCACGCTCAGCACCACGAGTCCTGCCTGCACACCGCCAGCAGTAATTTTGGCCTCCCCGTCCCATTGAGCTCTTGCCCGGGGTTCACTACCAACATCGGTGAGTGTGGTGAGGAGACCATGTGATGGGGGATTACATTGATGTATATGGAGGACCTACTGATGGGGTTTATCCTCATTCATGGGTTGTATACCATGTGATAAGGTTAGGACAATGTCTCTATGGTCACCTCTCTCCTCTCTTCCCCCCGTTCTGTAGTATCATTGAAGTGGCGCCTGCACTTTGAATTTGTCACTGCCCGGGAACCGGTGGAAGCGCCTACCGTACCAGAGAACCAATCGGAGATCATCACATGGACTGGAGCGGAACACATAGACGTGGACACATTCAGCTGGGACCTGCCCATCAAAGTTTTACCCACCAACCCTTTACTGGCCTCCTATGTGTCTCCGGCCTCCTCCTCCCATTCCATCTGTATCTAACGATGATGGGGCCATACTGGAATTGGTGGTAGCTACTGGAAGTGGGTGGGGAGATAACCAGTTACACACTCCTTTCACCCTAAAGAGGGAGGGGCATAGTCCAAGCACCCTTCTGTCTGCCTTTCTCCAGTGGGAGGAGCATTCTCCATTATCCTCGCATTTGCCTTTATAACCTCTCCTTCCAGTGGGAGGGGCACACTCTATATCTCCTTCCTCTCTGGGTTGTCCTGCAGTGGGAGGGGTATTGTCTATAGCTCCCTATTCCCTTGAGATTGTCCTGTATTGGGAGAAGGACACTTCAAACACCCTCTTCTGGGCTGTCATTTGGTGGGAGGGGCTTGCTCCACAACTCCCTTCTATGGACTATCTGGCAAACTCTATAACTTCCTCTTCTCTGGGTTGTCTTGCAGTGGGAGGGGCACCCTTTACTACTCCCCATTTCCTGGATTGTCTAGCAGTAGGAAGGGCACACTGTATTACTCCCCTTTTGGGTTTTTCCACAGCTATGGGGGGGTGGGTGTTGACACTCTTTAGATTTCTCCTCTGGGTTCTGCAGTAGGAGGGGAACACTCTATAGCTCCTCCTCTGGGCTCTGCAGTAAGGGGAACATTCTATAGCTCCTGCATTGGGTTGTGCTACAATAGGAGGGGAACACTGTTTAGCTAACTCCTTTGGGTTTTCCCATAGTCGGGGGGCGGGGGGTACTCTCTATAGCTCCTCCTCTGGGCTGTCCTGCAGTGAGAGGTGCGTCTTGCAGACTGTCTGGCCCAGTGGGTGGAGTAAGGTGTGTATTGGCTCCACAGTTTGCACTCAGGGTGGAGTCTATAGATTGGTGGATGTGTCCGCCATCTTGGTACAGATGAGTGTAGACACGGAGGTTGAGCAGAGTGGTTTATTGGGTGCTAAGTGGTCATACACAGTATTACAACATAAACACATTATCATAGTCCTGGGGGGGCCGCTGGGGTCTGGCTGGCACATAGCTGGCCGCATGGCACTGATGGAAGCTGCAGAGAGCCAGCCGCATTGTAATAGATATACAGGGCTACCCAGGAACCAGCAATAGGAAGCCGGTAGAGCGCTCACAGTGGTCTGGTAGACATGGAAAGGCAGAGATCACGGGTTGCAGTCTATCTGCCGAGGTGGGTAGGGTAGATAGACTCTGAAGTCGGTTCGGAGGTCCCGGCTGAGCCCCATTCGTAGTCTGCGCTGTGCACACATGGAAGGTTAGGATTGGCCTTCTGAACGACAGAGATGTGACAGGTCTGAGAGTCATAGCGAGCTTCACACCACGATGGGAAGTCAATGGGGTGCTGTGTTCTGTGGAGGAAAACAGAGTAGATGGTTAGCTCTGCAGCCCACTGGCCCCTCTCCTGTACATTGTGCTTGTATAAGGGAACCAAGGCCTTAAGTCCTGACACTGCAACGGTGCTAAAGGCATACTAGAATGACCCCTATAACATTGACTGATGGGTTAAGTTATGGGGTATTCGTATCATTGGAAGTATGTCCCCCAAAACCTGCAACACCTGAGGGGCCACTTTAGGATGCCGTCAGTGCTATTTCAGCTTGATGATTCGAGCCGAGGACTGGAAATTAAACTGTATTTACCTGATTTCTTTATAAGATTAAATAAAATTAATTTTTTATTAAAGTTTATATCTCTATTGTGAACAGAGTTAAAAATGATTGGCTGGTGTTGTATGGTTTGTGTGGGGTCAGGTGATTGGGGCTGAGTGTGTGTGGTCAGGTAATCAGGACTGGACTAGCTGTGTGTGGTCAGGTGATCGGGGCTGGCTGTGTGTGGTCAGGTGATCGGGGCTGGCTGTGTGTGGTCAGGTGATCGGGGCTGGCTGTGTGTGGTCAGGTGATCGGGGCTGGCTGTGTGTGGTCAGGTGATCGGGGCTGGCTGTGTGTGGTCAAGTTGATCGGGGCTGGCTGTGTGTGGTCAAGTTGATCGGGGCTGGCTGTGTGTGGTCAAGTTGATCGGGGCTGGCTGTGTGTGGTCGGGTGATCGGGGCTGGCTGTGTGTGGTCGGGTGATCGGGGCTAGCTGTGTGTGGTCGGGTGATCGGGACTGGCTGTGTGTGGTCGGGTGATCGGGGCTGGCTGTGTGGGGTCAGGTGATCAGGATTGGCTGTGTGGGGTCAGGTGATCGGGGCTGGCTGTGTGTGGTCAGGTGATCGGGGCTGGCTGTGTGTGGTCGGGTGATCGGGGCTGGTTGTGTGTGGTCGGGTGATCGGGGCTGGCTGTGTGGGGTCAGGTGATCGGGGCTGGCTGTGTGGGGTCAGGTGATCAGGATTGGCTGTGTGGGGTCAGGTGATCGGGGCTGGCTGTGTGGGGTCAGGTGATCGGGGCTGGCTGTGTGGGGTCAGGTGATCAGGATTGGCTGTGTGGGGTCAGGTGATCGGGGCTGGCTGTGTGGGGTCAGGTGATCGGGGCTGGCTGTGTGTGGTCAGGTGATCGGGGCTGGCTGTGTGGGGTCAGGTGATCGGGGCTGGCTGTGTGTGGTCAGGTGATTGGGGCTGGCTGTTTGGGGTCAGGTGATCAGGATTGGACTGGCTGTGTGTGGTCAGGTGATCAGGATTGGACTGGCTTTGTGTGGTCAGGTGATCGGGACTGGACTAGCTGTGTGTGGTCAGGTGATCGGGGCTGGCTGTGTGTGGTCGGGTGATCGGGGCTAGCTGTGTGTGGTCGGGTGATCAGGACTGGCTTTGTTTGGTTGTGTGATCGGGGCTGGCTGTGTGGGGTCAGGTGATCGGGGCTGGCTGTGTGGGGTCAGGTGATCAGGATTGGCTGTGTGGGGTCAGGTGATCGGGGCTGGCTGTGTGTGGTCAGGTGATCGGGGCTGGCTGTGTGTGGTCAGGTGATCGGGGCTGGCTGTGTGTGGTCAGGTGATCGGGGCTGGCTGTGTGTGGTCAGGTGATCGGGGCTGGCTGTGTGTGGTCAGGTGATCGGGGCTGGCTGTGTGGGGTCAGGTGATCGGGCTGGCTGTGTGTGGTCAGGTGATCGGGCTGGCTGTGTGTGGTCAGGTGATCGGGCTGACTGTGTGTGGTCAGGTGATCGGGCTGACTGTGTGTGGTCAGGTGATCGGGGCTGGCTGTGTGTGGTCAGGTGATCGGGGCTGGCTGTGTGTGGTCAGGTGATCGGGGCTGGCTGTGTGTGGTCAGGTGATCGGGGCTGGCTGTGTGTGGTCAGGTGATCGGGGCTGGCTGTGTGTGGTCAGGTGATCGGGGCTGGCTGTGTGTGGTCAGGTGATCGGGGCTGGCTGTGTGTGGTCAGGTGATCGGGGCTGGCTGTGTGGGGTCCGGTGATCAGGGCTGGCTGTGTGTGGTCAGGTGATCGGGGCTGGCTGTGTGTGGTCAGGTGATTGGGGCTGGCTGTGTGGGGTCAGGTGATCAGGATTGGACTGGCTGTGTGTTGTCAGGTGATCAGGATTGGACTGGCTTTGTGTGGTCAGGTGATCGGGGCTGGCTGTGTGTGGTCAGGTGATCGGGGCTGGCTATGTGTGGTCAGGTGATCGGGGCTGGCTGTGTGGGGTCCGGTGATCAGGGCTGGCTGTGTGTGGTCAGGTGATCAGGGCTGGCTGTGTGTGGTCAGGTGATCGGGGCTGGCTGTGTGTGGTCAGGTGATTGGGGCTGGCTGTGTGGGGTCAGGTGATCAGGATTGGACTGGCTGTGTGTTGTCAGGTGATCAGGATTGGACTGGCTTTGTGTGGTCAGGTGATCGGGGCTGGCTGTGTGTGGTCAGGTGATCGGGGCTGGCTATGTGTGGTCAGGTGATCGGGGCTGGCTGTGTGGGGTCCGGTGATCAGGGCTGGCTGTGTGTGGTCAGGTGATCAGGGCTGGCTGTGTGTGGTCAGGTGATCGGGGCTGGCTGTGTGTGGTCAGGTGATTGGGGCTGGCTGTGTGGGGTCAGGTGATCAGGATTGGACTGGCTGTGTGTTGTCAGGTGATCAGGATTGGACTGGCTTTGTGTGGTCAGGTGATCGGGGCTGGCTGTGTGTGGTCAGGTGATTGGGGCTGGCTGTGTGGGGTCAGGTGATCAGGATTGGACTGGCTGTGTGTTGTCAGGTGATCGGGGCTGGCTGTGTGTGGTCAGGTGATCGGGGCTGGCTATGTGTGGTCAGGTGATCGGGGCTGGCTGTGTGGGGTCCGGTGATCAGGGCTGGCTGTGTGTGGTCAGGTGATCAGGGCTGGCTGTGTGTGGTCAGGTGATCGGGGCTGGCTGTGTGTGGTCAGGTGATTGGGGCTGGCTGTGTGGGGTCAGGTGATCAGGATTGGACTGGCTGTGTGTTGTCAGGTGATCAGGATTGGACTGGCTTTGTGTGGTCAGGTGATCGGGGCTGGCTGTGTGTGGTCAGGTGATCGGGGCTGGCTATGTGTGGTCAGGTGATCGGGGCTGGCTGTGTGTGGTCAGGTGATCGGGGCTGGCTATGTGTGGTCAGGTGATCGGGGCTGGCTGTGTGGGGTCCGGTGATCAGGGCTGGCTGTGTGTGGTCAGGTGATCAGGGCTGGCTGTGTGTGGTCAGGTGATCGGGGCTGGCTGTGTGTGGTCAGGTGATCGGGGCTGGCTGTGTGTGGTCAGGTGATCGGGATTGGACTGGCTGTGTGTGGTCAGGTGATCGGGACTGGACTGGCTGTGTGTGGTCAGGTGATCGGGGCTGGCTGTGTGTGGTCAGGTGATCGGGGCTGGCTGTGTGTAGTCAGGTGATCGGGACTGGACTGGCTGTGTGTGGTCAGGTGATCGGGGCTGGCTGTGTGTGGTCAGGTGATCGGGGCTGGCTGTGTGTGGTCAGGTGATCGGGGCTGGCTGTGTGTGGTCAGGTGATCGGGGCTGGCTGTGTGTGGTCAGGTAATCGGGATTGGACTGGCTGTGTGTGGTCAGGTGATCAGGATTTGACTGGCTGTGTGTGGTCAGGTGATCGGGACTGGACTGGCTGTGTGTGGTCAGATGATCGGGGCTGGCTGTGTGTGGTCAGGTGATCGGGGCTGGCTCTGTGTGATCGGGGCTGGCTCTGTGTGATCGGGGCTGGACTGGCTGTGTGTGGTCAGGTGATCGGGGCTGGACTGGCTGTGTGTGGTCAGGTGATCGGGGGCTGGCTGTGTGTGGTCAGGTGATCGGGGCTGGCTGTGTGTGGTCAGGTGATCGGGGCTGGCTGTGTGTGGTCAGGTGATCGGGGCTGGCTGTGTGTGGTCAGGTGATCGGGGCTGGCTGTGTGTGGTCAGGTGATCGGGGCTGGCTGTGTGTGGTCAGGTGATCGGGGCTGGCTGTGTGTGGTCAGGTGATCGGGGCTGGCTGTGTGTGGTCAGGTGATCGGGGCTGGCTGTGTGTGGTCAGGTTATCGGAGCTGGCTGTGTGTGGTCAGGTGATCTGGGCTCGCTGTGTGTGGTCAGATGATCGGGGCTGGCTGTGTGTGGTCAGGTGATCAAGGCTGGCTGTTTGTGGTCAGGTGATCAGGGCTGGTTGTGTGTGATCAGGGCTGGCTGTGTGTGGTCAGGTGATCAGGGCTGGCTGTGTGTGGTCAGGTGATCGGGGCTGGACTGGCTGTGTGTGGTCAGGTGATCGGGGCTCTTCTGTCTACTGCCTGGTTTAATATTGATGTAATGTGACAGGTGCACTCTTAGTAGGTGTGTCTACTTACATCTCACAGCATCCAACTCCCACGGGGTGCAGACAGGTGCAGAGCTGACAGTCCTTGCCAAGCCACGATTCCCCCAATCCGTAGCTCTTCCCAGCATGGCGGCACGGTGCTGCAGTACAGGAGAGAGCGCTTCTATTAGACACACTTCAGTCTCTGACAGATAAACGTTGTGCATTTCCCACTGTCACATAGTGCCACCTGCTTTGTATTTGCCAGAGATGACCAGCAATAGATCTATCCAATGCCATTCCCCAGCACCCAGCAATAGTCCTGCCCAATGCCATTCCCCGGCGATAGATATATCCAATGCCATTCCCCAGCAAAAGATCCATGCAATGCCATTCCCCAGCAATAGTCCCATGCAAGGCCATGCCCCCAGCAATGGTCCCATGCAATGCAATTCCCCCAGCAATGGTCCAATGCTATGCAATTCCCCCAGCAATGGTCCAATGCAAGGCCATTCCCCCAGCAACAGTCCCATACAAGGCCATTCCCCCAGCAACAGTCCCATACAAGGCCATTCCCCCAGCAACGGTCCCATGCAAGGCCATTCCCCCAGCAACGATCCCATGCAAGGCCATTCCCCCAGCAATGGTCCCATGCAAGGCCATTCCCCCAGCAATGGTCCCATGCAAGGCCATGCCCCCAGCAATGGTCCCATGCAATACAATTCCCCCAGCAATGGTCCAATGCAAGGCCATTCCCCCAGCAACAGTCCCATACAAGGCCATTCCCCCAGCAACGGTTACATGCAAGGCCATTCCCCCAGCAACGGTCCCATGCAAGGCCATTCCCCCAGCAACGGTCCCATGCAAGGCCATGCCCCCGGCAACGGTCCCATGCAAGGCCATGCCCCCAGCAATGGTCCAATGCAAGGCCATTCCCCCAGCAATGGTCCCATGCAAGGCCATTCCCCCAGCAATGGTCCAATGCAAGGCCATTCCCCCAGCAATGGTCCCATGCAAGGCCATTCCCCCAGCAATGGTCCCATGCAAGGCCATTCCCCCAGAAATGGTCCAATGCAATGGTCCAATCCAATGCATTTCCCCCAGCAATGGTCCCATGCAAGGCCATTCCCCCAGCAATGGTCCCATGCAAGGCCATTCCCCCAGCAATGGTCCAATGCAAGGCCATTCCCCCAGCAATGGTCCCATGCAAGGCCATTCCCCCAGCAATGGTCCCATGCAAGGCCATTCCCCCAGAAATGGTCCAATGCAATGGTCCAATCCAATGCATTTCCCCCAGCAATGGTCCCATGCAAGGCCATTCCCCCAGCAATGGTCCCATGCAAGGCCATTCCCCCAGCAATGGTCCCACGCAATGCAATTTCCCCAGCAATGGTCCAATGCAATGCAATTCCCCCAGCAATGGTCCAATGCAAGGCCATTCCCCCAGCAACAGCCCCATGCAAGGCCATTCCCCCAGCAACAGCCCCATGCAAGGCCATTCTCCCAGCAACGGTCCCATGCAAGGCCATTTCTCCAGCAACGGTCCCATGCAATGCAATTCCCCCAGCAACGGTCCAATGCAATGCAATTCCCCCAGCAACGGTCCCATGCAAGGCCATTCCCCCAGCAACGGTCCCATGCAAGGCCATTCCCCCAGCAACGGTCCCATGCAAGGCCATTTCCCCAGCAACGGTCCCATGCAAGGCCATTCCCCCAGCAACGGTCCCATGCAAGGCCATTCCCCCAGCAACGGTCCCATGCAAAGCCATTCCCCCAGCAACGGTCCCATGCAAGGCCATTCCCCCAGCAACGGTCCCATGCAAGGCCATTCCCCCAGCAACGGTCCCATGCAAGGCCATTCCCCCAGCAACGGTCCCATGCAAGGCCATTCCCCCAGCAACGGTCCCATGCAAGGCCATTCCCCCAGCAACGGTCCCATGCAAGGCCATTCCCCCAGCAACGGTCCCATGCAAGGCCATTCCCCCAGCAACGGTCCCATGCAAGGCCATTCCCCCAGCAACGGTCCCATGCAAGGCCATTCCCCCAGCAACGGTCCCATGCAAGGCCATTCCCCCAGCAACGGTCCCATGCAAGGCCATTCCCCCAGCAACGGTCCCATGCAAGGCCAGGCCCCCAGCAACGGTCCCATACAAGGCCATTCCCCCAGCAATGGTCCCATGCAAGGCCATTCCCCCAGAAATGGTCCCATGCAATGCAATTCCCCCAGCAATGGTCCAATCCAATGCAATTTCCCCAGCAATGGTCCAATGCAAGACCATTCCCCCAGCAATGGTCCCATGCAAGGCCATTCCCCCAGCAATGGTCCCATGCAAGGCCATTCCCCCAGCAATGGTCCCATGTAGGACCATTTCTCAGTAACAGTCCAATGCAAGGCCATTTCCCAGGAATAATATTATACAATGCCATCTCCCAGCAATAGTCCTATTAGGCATCATTTACCACAGTACATCCCATACAATCCAATCACCAACCCCAGTGTAATGATATTTAAGATCATACATCCCATATAGTCCAATTACAGACCCCAGTGTAATGACATCTTTATTATGTACCCCAATACATCCCATATACTGTACTCCAATAACTGACCTTGCAATGACATCATTATAATATATCCCATATAGTCCAATAACAGACCCAAATGTAATGACATCGTTATAATATACCCCAATATGTCCCATATATTACAATCACTGACCCCAGTGCAATGATATATATATTTACCCCAATACATCCCATACACACTATGTACAGTATAATAGCGGTGTGCCCTACCGGGCACTACTCACCTTTGGCCTGAAAGTAGCAGCGGCTGTGTGTGTATGGAAGGACGAGGAGCAGAAGGAGCGCCAGAAGTGGAGATGTCCGAGGATGCAGCATGCTTGAGGCTTCTTGTATCTAGGACAGATATCGCTCCCCGAGGGTATGAGGGGGACCTGGTCTCTGTGTATGACTATGTATGGAAAGCTGCCTGGACGCACCTGCTTGTGTCTCTGATATTACCCTGTGTGTGACTCTATCCGGAGTTCTCCTTGTCTGGTTGTCTCTATCTGGAGTTCTTGTCTGTGTGTGTCTCTATCTGGAGTTCTCCTTGTCTGGTTGTCTCTATCTGGAGTGCTCCCTTTCAGTATGTGTGTCCTGAGTGCTCCTTGTCTCGGTGTCTGGATTGCTCTTTGTCTAGGTGATGGATAGACTGGTCCTATCTCTCTTTCTCTCTCCTCTAGGTGATGTATTTCTGCTCTCTCCTCGTATATTTATATCATTTTGTTGCCGGTTGGGGCCAGGACCTGGAAATCCTATAAAACTCATTTCCTGCTTTGAAAGGCAGAAAAACAAACCCCCGATGAAGGAGCTTTTTGTTTTTAACAAGGTGTGAAAATGTGATTCAGCGCCCCTCGGAGGGGGTCCGTCCCAGGGCTGGCACCCGTCCTGAAGAACCCTCGCTGGACCTCTCTCTCACACCTCTGCCTGGCACTCCATGTCTAATGTGGATATTGGCAGCGCCTGGCCCTGCTACACCTGTTCACTAAAGTGTTAGCTCTTCCGTACAAGGCTGAAAGTCGTAGTAAAGTCCGATGACATGCAAGTCTTGAAGATGAACTTTATGGCTGTGGTACACCTGTTCATTGAAGTGTTAGCTCTTCAGTACAAGGTCTAATGACACTATCACCTACGTATGTCACCTACCTATGTGGGTGCTCTTCTGAGCTGCAGGCACATCAATGATTGGACTGAATGGGAAATCTCATTGGGACACAGCAAAAAAAAAATCTGACAACTATTTTAGCCCTTCCCCCACTCCAACAAAAGCTAGAAAATGGGAACATTTTGGGTTTAGGTCCCCTTTAATATTTCCTGACTCCTCGTCCATGATACCATCTGCCTCATCACCAGGGGAAGTGCATTATGAAACCAGAAGTGGCTTTTTGAGGGACACAGGAATTTACATACTGTGAGGTTATCATCACCTACAGAAGGACTAGGCACTCTCAAAAGAAAAAAATTGTAGGTTAACCCCAAAATATTTCCTTCTTTACCCAGGATGGTTCAGTGCTTTGCTAGAGGCATGGCAGTTTTTTCTATAGATCTGCTGAGAAAAGTCTAACCAATTTGTGCTAGCGGTTTTCTTCAGTTCTATTTTTGGATTTATTTTTTCTTTGACCACACTTGATTGAACTGAACGTGTGGAGCTAGATTGGAATGTGATCTGGACACTGCTTTGTGGCACCTTCCTGACTTTGAGTCCTGGCAAAAGTTAACTACAGAAGGCTTTCCGAGACCAGAGCCATGGCATTGCCTCAGCGCCTGTCTCTGAAGAGTAAGGCTGAGTAAGGCCGGTTGGGCTGAAGCACTGGGAAATCATCCCTTGTCCCAATCTCTGAAGACTGACTCTACGGAGTAAGGCTGGTTGGGCTAAAGCACTGGGAGCTCAGCACAGGTCTCTGAAGACTCACTCTACTAAGCAAGGCAGATGGGCTTGAGGCACTGGGAGCTCAGCACTGGTGCATGTCTCTGAAGACTTTCTACTAAGGAAAGCCAGTTGAGTTGAAGCACTGGGAGCTCAGTACTCACCCCTGTCTCTGAAGACTCACTCTACTAAGGAAGGCCAGTTGGGTTGAAGCACTGGGAGCTCAGCCCTTGTGCCTGTCTCTGAAGACTCACTCTACTAAGGAAGGCCAGTTGGGTTGAAGCACTGGGAGCTCAGTACTCACCCCTGTCTCTGAAGACTCACTATACTAAGGAAGGCCAGTTGGGTTGAAGCACTGGGAGCTCAGCCCTTGTGCCTGTCTCTGAAGACTCACTCTACTAAGGAAGGCCAGTTAGGTTGAAGCTCTGGGAGCTCAGCCCTTGTGCCTGTCTCTGAAGACTCACTCTACTAAGGAAGGCCAGTTGGGTTGAAGCACTGGGAGCTCAGTACTCACCCCTGTCTCTGAAGACTCACTATACTAAGGAAGGCCAGTTGGGTTGAAGCACTGGGAGCTCAGTACTCACCCCTGTCTCTGAAGACTCACTATACTAAGGAAGGCCAGTTCGGTTGAAGCACTGGGAGCTCAGTACTCACCCCTGTCTCTGAAGACTCACTATACTAAGGAAGGCCAGTTGGGTTGAAGCACTGGGAGCTCAGTACTCACCCCTGTCTCTGAAGACTCACTATACTAAGGAAGGCCAGTTGAGCTGAAGCACTGGGAGCTTAGTACTCACCCCTGTCTCTGAAGACTCACTCTACTAAGGAAGGCCAGTTGGGTTGAAGCACTGGGAGCTCAGCCCTTGTGCCTGTCTCTGAAGACTCACTCTACTAAGGAAGGCCAGTTGGTTTGAAGCACTGGGAGCTCAGTACTCACCCCTGTCTCTGAAGACTCACTCTCCTAAGGAAGGCAAGTTGGGTTGAAGCACTGGGAGCTCAGCCCTTGTGCCTGTCTCTGAAGACTCACTCTACTAAGGAAGGCCAGTTAGGTTGAAGCTCTGGGAGCTCAGCCCTTGTGCCTGTCTCTGAAGACTCACTCTACTAAGGAAGGCCAGTTGGGTTGAAGCACTGGGAGCTCAGTACTCACCCCTGTCTCTGAAGACTCACTATACTAAGGAAGGCCAGTTGGGTTGAAGCACTGGGAGCTCAGTACTCACCCCTGTCTCTGAAGACTCACTATACTAAGGAAGGCCAGTTGGGTTGAAGCACTGGGAGCTCAGTACTCACCCCTGTCTCTGAAGACTCACTATACTAAGGAAGGCCAGTTGGGTTGAAGCACTGGGAGCTCAGTACTCACCCCTGTCTCTGAAGACTCACTATACTAAGGAAGGCCAGTTGAGCTGAAGCACTGGGAGCTTAGTACTCACCCCTGTCTCTGAAGACTCACTCTACTAAGGAAGGCCAGTTGGGTTGAAGCACTGGGAGCTCAGCCCTTGTGCCTGTCTCTGAAGACTCACTCTACTAAGGAAGGCCAGTTGGTTTGAAGCACTGGGAGCTCAGTACTCACCCCTGTCTCTGAAGACTCACTCTCCTAAGGAAGGCCAGTTGGGTTGAAGCACTGGGAGCTCAGCCCTTGTGCCTGTCTCTGAAGACTCACTCTACTAAGGAAGGCCAGTTGGGTTGAAGCACTGGGAGCTCAGCCCTTGTGCCTGTCTCTGAAGACTTACTCTGCTAAGGAAGGCCAGTTGGGTTGAAGCTCTGGGAGCTCAGTACTCACCCCTGTCTCTGAAGACTCACTCTACTAAGGAAGGCTGAAGCACTGAGAGCTACCTCATTATTTGCACCATGGGGCACTTTTCAAATTTCCCATTTGGTTTTTCCACAGAAAGGGTTAGTGCCGAGGGCCTGAACGCTGATGTCATCTGTTGGGTAGAGTGTCACATGGACTCTTCGCGCTCTCTTTCCCGCCATTCAGCATTGAGGTACCATCTTCCTTCTGCTGCTCCTGCTTTGCAGCAGAGCCACAGGTAACTCCGAACTCCAGTCTGTTTCTGCTGTCCGCCTACAGTAACTTTGATCACCTCCCCTCTTTTTGACCCTCATTTGCCATCAGCTGCCTGGGTTTGTGAGTACCCAAGATGTTGTCTCACACCCCCAGCCTGGCTGTTTTCCACCATGAAGTCACAACATACAGTATCTGTATGTAGACACCGAGGGGACAGTCCTACTGCTATGGGTGACCCCACAGCTCACACTCTTGCATCTCTATCAGGGACATTTTCTCTGTACCCTCTGAAGATAATGAGATCCCAATCTGAAATCTAGTAACCCAATGGTTTTAGAGTTTGCTGAATACGGGCTCTCCTGTCAGATTGCCTGTGATCTGTGCTGGATCCTGGATCTCCTGTCAGATTCCCTGCGATCTGTGCTGGATACTGGATCTCCTGTCAGATTCCCTGTGATCTGTGCTGGATACTGGATCTCCTGTCAGATTCCCTGTGATATGTGCCATATACTTGGATCTCCTGTCAGATTCCCTGTGATCTGTGCTGAATACTGGATCTCCTGTCAGATTCCCTGTGATCTGTGCTGGATACTGGATCTCCTGTCAGATTCCCTGTGATATGTGCCATATACTGGATCTCTGGTCAGATTCCCTGTGATCTGTGCTGGATCCTGGATCTCCTGCTTGATTTCCTGTGATCTGTGCTGGATACTGGATCTCCTGTCAGATTCCCTGTGATATGTGCCATATACTGGATCTCTGGTCAGATTCCCTGTGCTCTGTGCTGAATACTGGATCTCCTCTCAGATTCCCTGTGCTCTGTGCTGGATCCTGGATCTCCTGCTTGATTTCCTGTGATCTGTGCTGGATACTGGATCTCCTGTCAGATTCCCTGTAATATGTGCCATATACCGGATCTCTGGTCAGGTTCCCTGTGATCTGTGCTGAATACTGGATCTCCTGTCAGATTCCCTGTGATCTGTGCTGGATACTGGATCTCCTGTCAGATTCCCTGTGATATGTGCCATATACTGGATCTCCTCTCAGATTCCCTGTGATCTGTGCTGGATCCTGGATCTCCTGCTTGATTTCCTGTGATCTCTGGACAATACTGGACCTCCTGTCAGATTCCCTTTTGATCTCTACTGGATCTCCTGCCAGATTCCCTGTTAGCTATCCCTGATACTGGATCTCTTGTCCAATTGCCTGTGTTCTCTGCCTGATACTGGATCCTCTGTCAGATTATCTAGGATCTTTGCTGGATACTGGATCTCCTGTCAGATTCCCTGTGATCTGTGCTAAATACTGGATCTCCGGTCAGATTCCCTGTTAGCTATCCCTGATACTGGATCTTATGCCAGATTCTCTGTGATCTCTGCACAATATTGGACCTTCTGTCAGATTCCATATGATCTCCTGTCAGATTCCCTGTGATATGTGCCATATACTGGATCTCCTGGCAGATTCCCTGTGATCTGTGCTGAATACTGGATCTCCTGTCAGATTCCCTGTGCTCTGTGCTGGATCCTGGATCTCCTGTCAGATTCCCTGCGATCTGTGCTGGATACTGGATCTCCTGTCAGATTCCCTGTAATATGTGCCATATACTGGATCTCTGGTCAGGTTGCTGTGATCTGTGCTGAATACTGGATCTCCTGTCAGATTCCCTGTGATCTGTGCTGGATACTGGATCTCCTGTCAGATTCCCTGTGATATGTGCCATACACTGGATCTCTGGTCAGATTCCATGTGATCTGTGCTGGATCCTGGATCTCCTGCTTGATTTCATGTGATCTCTGGACAATACTGGACCTCCTGTCAGATTCCCTTTTGATCTCTACTGGATCTCCTGCCAGATTCCCTGTTAGCTATCCCTGATACTGGATCTCTTGTCCAATTGCCTGTGTTCTCTGCCTGATACTGGATCCTCTGTCAGATTATCTAGGATCTTTGCTGGATACTGGATCTCCTGTCAGATTCCCTGTGATCTGTGCTGAATACTGGATCTCCGGTCAGATTCCCTGTTAGCTATCCCTGATACTGGATCTTATGCTAGATTCTCTGTGATCTCTGCACAATATTGGACCTTCTGTCAGATTCCATATGATCTCTGTCTGATACTGGATCCTCTGTCAGATTATCTGGGATCTTTGCTGGATACTGGATCTCCTGTAAGATTCCCTGTGATCTCTACCTGATCCTGGATCCTCTGTCAGATTTACTGTGATCTCTGCCCGATACTGGATCTCCTGTCAGATTCCCTGTGATCTGTGCTTAATACAGAATCCCTTGTCAGATCCCCAGTGATCTCTTTCAGATCCTGGATCTCCTGTCAGATTCAATGCTATCTCTGCCTGATACTGGATCTCCTGTCAGATTCCCAGGGATCTCTGCCTGGTATTGTGATTTCCTGTGATCTACTCTTGATACTGGATCTCCTGTCAGATCCATGATGAACTTTTCCTGATACTGGATCTCCTGTCTGATCCCTTGTGTTCTTTTCCTGATACTGGATCCACTGGCAGACTCCCTGTGATCTCTGCCTGATACTGGATCTCCTGCCAGATTCCCTGTGATCTCTGCCTGATCCTGGATCTCCTGTCAGATTCCCTGTTATCTCTGTCCAATACTGGATCTCCTCTCAGATTTCATGTGATCTCTCCCTGATACTGGATCCACTGGCAGACTCCCTGTGATCTCTGCCTGATACTGGGTCTTCTGGCAGACTCCCTGTGATCTGTGCTGGATACTGGATCCTCTGCCAGATTCCCTGTGATCTCTGCCTGATACTGGATCATTTGTCAGATTCCCTGGGATCTGTGCTGGATACTAGATCCTCTGCCAGATTCCCTTTGATATGTTCCGGGTACTAGATCCTCTGCCAGATTCCCTGATCTCTGCCTAATACTGGATCCTTTGTCAGATAACTGGTATCTGTGATCTCTACCAGTGACCGTATCCTCTCCCAGATAACTGGACCTGTGATCTCTACCAGTGACCAGATCCTCCCCCAGATAACTGGACCTGTGATCTCTACCAGTGACCAGATCCTCCCCCAGATAACTGGACCTGTGATCTTTACCAGTGACCAGATCCTCAGCTGGATTACACATACCTGTGATCTCTACCAGTGACCAGATCCTCAGCTGGATTACACATACCTGTGATCTCTACCAGTGACCAGATCCTCAGCTGGATTACACATACCTGGGATCTCTACCAGTGACTGTAATCTTCTCCAGTGGAGAGGCAGAGGATGGGGGGATTGTCAGTGGAGAGGCAGAGGATGGGGGGATTGCCAGTGGAGAGGCAGAGGACAGGGGGGATTGCCAGTGGAGAGGCAGAGCATGGGGGGATTGCCAGTGGAGAGGCAGAGGACAGGGGGATCGCCAGTGGAGAGGCAGAGGACAGGGGGATCGCCAGTGGAGAGGCAGAGGACAGGGGGGGTCGCCAGTGGAGAGGCAGAGGACAGGTTGGCCAGTGGAGAGGCGGAGGACGGGGGGATCGCCAGTGGAGAGGCAGAGGACGGGGGGATCGCCAGTGGAGAGGCAGAGGACAGGAGGGGATGACCAGTGGAGAGGCAGAGGACAGGGGGATCGCCAGTGGAGAGGCAGAGGACGGGGGGATTGCCAGTGGAGAGCCAGAGGACAGGGGAATCTCCAGTGGAGAGGCAGAGGACAGGGGGATCTCCAGTAGAGAGGCAGAGGACGGGGGATTGTCAGTGGAGAGGCAGAGGATGGGGGGATTGCCAGTGGAGAGCCAGAGGACAGGGGGATCTCCAGTGGAGAGGCAGAGGATGGGGGATTGTCAGTGGAGAGGAAGAGGACGGGGGGATTGCCAGTGGAGAGGCAGAGGATGGGGGATTGTCAGTGGAGAGGAAGAGGACGGGGGGATTGCCAATGGACAGGCAAAGGACAGGGGGATTGCCAGTGGAGAGGCAGAGGACTGGGGGGATTGCCACTGGAGAGGCAGAGGACAGGGGGATCCCCAGTAGAGAGGCAGAGGACGGGGGGGTTGTCAGTGGAGAGGCAGAGGCTGGGGGGATCGCCAGTGGAGAGGCAGAGGACAGGGGGATCTCCAGTAGAGAGGCAAAGGACGGGGGATCACCAGTGGAGAGGCAGAGGATGGGGATGACGTACCTGGGATCTCTACCAGTGACCGGAATCTTCTTCTGGATGACATGTACCTGTGATCTCTACCAGTGACCGGATCCTCTCCTGGATTAAATGTACCTACGATCTCTACCAATGGCTGTATCCTCTACTGGATTATACATACCTGTGCTCTCTATCAGTGACCTAATCACCTTCTCAGTTACACATACCTGTGATCTCTATCAGTGACCGGATCCCCTTCTCGGTTACACATACCTGTGATCTCTACCACCTGTATCCTCTAATCCCCCCCAGATTTCAGTAGAGCCCCTCCAAAGCTTCTTGACCATTCTCTCCACTCTAGATGTTGTGCTGGATGCTTAGCAACTTCTTCCCTCCCTGCACTGCACACAGCTCCTCCTCCCCTCATTCCAAATAGCTGAGACCGTATTCCTTTACACACAGCCACAATCTGCACAGTGTGTAGCTGGTTACTGTGTTGCAGTTCTAACCTGTGATATTCCCTGGACGGAACGGCAGCACAGCTACAGTAGTCACCTACACACTGTGCAGATCGTGGCTGTGTGTAAATACGGTCTCAGCTATGTGCAGTGAGGGGAGGAGGAGCTGAGATCATATTCCTTTACACACAGCCACAATCTGCACAGTGTGTAGCTGGTTACTGTGTTGCAGTTCTAACCTGTGATATTCCCTCGACGGAACGGCAGCACAGCTCCAGTAGTCACCTACACACTGTGCAGATCGTGGCTGTGTGTAAATGTGCAGTGAGGGGAGGAGGAGCTGAGATCATATTCCTTTACACACAGCCACGATCTGCACAGAGTGTAGGTGGCTACTGGAGCTGTGCAGATCGTGGCTGTGTGTAAAGGAATATGATCTCAGCTCCTCCTCCCCTCACTGCACATTTACACACAGCCACGATCTGCACAGTGTGTAGGTGACTACTGGAGCTGTGCTGCCGTTCCGTCGAGGGAATATCACAGGTTAGAACTGCAACACAGTAACCAGCTACACACTGTGCAGATCGTGGCTGTGTGTAAAAGAATACGGCCTCCGCTATTTGCAGTGAGGGGAGAAGGAGCTGTGTGCAGTGCAGGGAGGAGAAGAGAGCTCTGTAAAGAGCCCCACCAGCAGAGATCCCCATGTCCTCTGCCACTCCACAGGTGAATCCCCCATCTGCTGTCTTTCCACTGGTAATATACCCCGTCCGCTGCCTTTCCAATGGCAACCCCCCCGTCCGCTGCCTCTCCAATGGTGATCCCCTGTCCTCTGCCTCTCCACTGGCGATCCCCCTGTCCTCTGCCTCTTCAATGGCAATCCCCCTGTCCTCTGCCTCTCTACTGGCGATCCCCCTGTCCTCTGTCTCTCCACTGGCAACCCCCCTGTCCTCTGCCTCTCTACTGGTGATCCCCCCGTCCTCTGCCTCTCCACTGGCGATCCCCCCGTCCTCTGACTCTCCACTGGCGATCCCCCCTGTCCTCTGCCTCTCCACTGGCAATCTCCCCTGTCCTCTGCCTCTCCACTGGCGATCCCCACTGTCCTCTGCCTCTCCACTGGTGATCCCCCCTGTACTCTGCCTCTCCACTGGCGATCCCCTCTGTCCTCTGCCTCTCCACTGGCAATCCCCCCTGTCCTCTGCCTGTCCGCTGGCGATCCCCTCTGTCCTCTGCCTCTCCACTGGTCATCCCCTCCTGTCCTCTGCCTCTCCACTGGCGATCCCCCCGTCCTCTGCCTCTCCACTGGCGATCCCCCCGTCCTCCGCCTCTCCACTGGCCCCCTGTCCTCTGCCTCTCTACTGGCGATCCCCCCTGTCTTCTGCCTCTCCACTGGCGATCCCCACTGTCCTCTGCCTCTCTACTGGCGATCCCCCCTGTCCTCTGCCTCTCCACTGGCGATCCCCCCTGTCCTCTGCCTCTCCACTGGCGATCCCCCCTGGCCTCTGCCTCTCCAACGGCGATTCCTTCGTCCTCTGCCTCTCCACTGGCGATCCCCCTGTCCTCTGCCTCTCCACTGCCGATCCCCCCTGTCCTCTGCCTCTCCAACGGCGATCCCTTCGTCCTCTGACTCTCCACTGGCGATCCCCCCTGTCCTCTGCCTCTTCACTGGAGATCCCCCTGTCCTCTGCCTCTCAAACGGCGATCACTTCGTCCTCTGACTCTCCGCTGGCGATCCCCTCTGTCCTCTGCCTCTCCACTGGCAATCCCCCCTGTCCTCTGCCTGTCCGCTGGCGATCCCCTCTGTCCTCTGCCTCTCCACTGGTGATCCCCTCCTGTCCTCTGCCTCTCCACTGGCGATCCCCCCGTCCTCTGCCTCTCCACTGGCGATCCCCCCGTCCTCCGCCTCTCCACTGGCGATCCCCCCGTCCTCTGCCTCTCCACTGGCGATCCCCCCATCCCCTGCCTCTCCACTGGCGATCCCCTCGTCCTCTGCCTCTCCACTGGCGATCCCCCCTGTCCTCTGCCTCTCCACTGGCAATCTTCCCCGTCCTCTGCCTCTCCACTGGCGATCCCCCTGTCCTCTGCCTCTCTACTGGCGATCCCCCCTGTCCTCTGCCTCTCTACTGGCGAACCCCCTGTCCTCTGCCTCTCCACTGGCGATCCCCCCATCCTCTGCCTCTCCACTGGCAACCCCCCCGTCCTCTGCCTCTCTACTGGTGATCCCCCCGTCCTCTGCCTCTCCACTGGTGATCCCCCCTGTCCTCTGCCTCTCCACTGGTGATCCCCCCCTGTACTCTGCCTCTCCACTGGTGATCCCCTCCTGTCCTCTGCCTCTCCACTGGTGATCCCCCTGTCCTCTGCCTCGCCACTGGGAGATCCCCCCGTCCTCTGACTCTCCACTGGCGATCCCCCCGTCCTCCGCCTCTCCACTGGCCCCCCTGTCCTCTGCCTCTCTACTGGTGATCCCCCCTGTCTTCTGCCTCTCCACTGGCGATCCCCCTGTCCTCTGCCTCTCTACTGGCGATCCCCCCTGTCCTCTGCCTCTCCACTGGCGATCCCCCCTGTCCTCTGCCACTCCACTGGCAATCCCCCCTGGCCTCTGCCTCTCCAACGGCGATTCCTTCATCCTCTGCCTCTCCACTGGCGATCCCCCTGTCCTCTGCCTCTCCACTGCCGATCCCCCCTGTCCTCTGCCTCTCCAACGGCGATCCCTTCGTCCTCTGACTCTCCACTGGCGATCCCCCCTGTCCTCTGCCTCTCAAACGGCGATCACTTCGTCCTCTGACTCTCCACTGGCGATCCCCTCTGTCCTCTGCCTCTCCACTGGCGATCCCCCCTGTCCTCTACCTCTCAAACGGCGATCACTTCGTCCTCTGCCTCTCCACTGGCAACCCCCCCATCCTCTGCCTCTCTACTGGTGATCCCCCCGTCCTCTGACTCTCCACTGGCGATCCCCCCTGTCCTCTGCCTCTCCACTGGCAATCTCCCCTGTCCTCTGCCTCTCCACTGGCGATCCCCACTGTCCTCTGCCTCTCCACTGGCAATCTCCCCTGTCCTCTGCCTCTCCACTGGTGATCCCCCCCTGTACTCTTCCTCTCCACTTGCGATCCCCTCTGTCCTCTGCCTCTCCACTGGCAATCCCCCCTGTCCTCTGCCTGTCCGCTGGTGATCCCCTCCTGTCCTCTGCCTCTCCACTGGCGATCCCCCCGTCCTCTGCCTCTCCACTGGCGATCCCCCCGTCCTCCGCCCCTCCACTGGCCCCCTGTCCTCTGCCTCTCTACTGGCGATCCCCCCTGTCCTCTGCCTCTCCACTGGCGATCCCCCCTGTCCTCTGCCTCTCCACTGGCGATCCCCCCTGTCCTCTGCCTCTCCACTGGCGATCCCCCCTGGCCTCTGCCTCTCCAACGGCGATCCCTTCCTCCTCTGCCTCTCCACTGGCGATCCCCCTGTCCTCTGCCTCTCCACTGCCGATCCCCCCTGTCCTCTGCCTCTCCAACGGCGATCCCTTCGTCCTCTGACTCTCCACTGGCGATCCCCCTGTCCCCTGCCTCTCAAACAGCTATCACTTCGTCCTCTGACTCTCCGCTGGCAATCCCCTCTGTCCTCTGACTCTCCACTGGCGATCCCCTCTGTCCTCTGCCTCTCCACTGGTGATCCCCTCCTGTCCTCTGCCTCTCCACTGGTGATCCCCCCGTCCCCTGCCTCTCCACTGGCGATCCCCTCGTCCTCTGCCTCTCCACTGGCGATCCCCCCTGTCCTCTGCCTCTCCACTGGCAATCTTCCCCGTCCTCTGCCTCTCCACTGGCGATCCCCCTGTCCTCTGCCTCTCTACTGGCAATCCCCCCTGTCCTCTGCCTCTCTACTGGCAAGACCCCCGTCCTCTGGCGATCCCCCCGTCCTCTGCCTCTCCACTGGCAATCTTCCCCGTCCTCTGCCTCTCCACTGGCGATCCCCCTGTCCTCTGCCTCTCCACTGGCGATCCCCCCTGTCCTCTGTCTCTCTACTGGCGATCCCCCTGTCCTCTGTCTCTCCACTGGCAACCCCCCGTCCTCTGCCTGTCTACTGGTGATCCCCCCGTCCTCTGCCTCTCCACTGGTGATCCCCCCTGTCCTCTGCCTCTCCACTGGTGATCCCCCCTGTCCTCTGCCTCTCCACTGGTGATCCCCCCCTGTACTCTGCCTCTCCACTGGTGATCCCCTCCTGTCCTCTGCCTCTCCACTGGCGATCCCCCCGTCCTCCGCCTCTCCACTGGCCCCCCTGTCTTCTGCCTCTCTACTGGCGATCCCCCCTGTCCTCTGCCTCTCCACTGGTGATCCCCCCTGTCCTCTGCCACTCCACTGGCGATCCCCCCCTGGCCTCTGCCTCTCCAACGGCGATTCCTTCATCCTCTGCCTCTCCACTGGCGATCCCCCTGTCCTCTGCCTCTCCACTGCCGATCCCCCCTGTCCTCTGCCTCTCCAACGGCGATCCCTTCGTCCTCTGACTCTCCACTGGCGATCCCCCCTGTCCTCTGCCTCTCAAACGGCGATCACTTCGTCCTCTGATTCTCCGCTGGCGATCCCCTCTGTCCTCTGCCTCTCCACTGGCAATCCCCCCTGTCCTCTGCCTCTCAAACGGCGATCACTTCGTCCTCTGCCTCTCCACTGGCGATCCCCTCTGTCCTCTGCCTCTCCACTGGCAATCCCCCCCTGTCCTCTGCCTGTCCGCTGGCGATCCCCTCTGTCCTCTGCCTCTCCACTGGCGATCCCCCCATTCTCTGCCTCTCCACTGGCGATCCCCCTGTCCTCTGCCTCTCCACTGGCGATCCCCCCTGTCCTCTGCCTGTCCACTGGCGATCCCCTCTGTCCTCTGCCTCTCCACTGGCGATCCCCCCGTCCTCTGCCTCTCCACTGGCGATCCCCCTGTCCTCTGCCTCTCCACTGGCGATCCCCCCTGTCCTCTGCCTGTCCGCTGGCGATCCCCTCTGTCCTCTGCCTCTCCACTGGCGATCCCCCCGTCCTCTGCCTCTCCACTGGCGATCCCCCCGTCCTCCGCCTCTCCACTGGCGATCCCCCCGTCCTCTGCCTCTCCACTGGCAATCCCCCCTGTCCTCTGCCTGTCCGCTGGCGATCCCCCCGTCCTCTGCCTCTCCACTGGCGATCCCCCCTGTCCTCTGCCTGTCCGCTGGCGATCCCCCTGTCCTCTGCCTCTCCACTGGCGATCCCCCCGTCCTCCGCCTCTCCACTGGCGATCCCCCCTGTCCTCTGCCTGTCCGCTGGCGATCCCCTCTGTCCTCTGCCTCTCCACTGGCAATCCCCCTGTCCTCTGCCTCTCCACTGGCGATCCCCCCTGTCCTCTGCCTCCCCACTGGCGATCCCCCCTGTCTTCTGCCTCTCCACTGGCGATCCCCCCTGTCCTCTGCCTCTCCACTGGAGATCCCCCCTGTCCTCTGCCTCCCCACTGGCGATCCCCCCGTCCTCTGCCTCTCCACTGGCGATCCCCCCTGTCCTCTGCCTCTCCACTGGCGATCCCCCCGTCCTCCGCCTCTCCACTGGCCCCCCTGTCCTCTGCCTCTCTACTGGCGATCCCCCCGTCCTCCGCCTCTCCACTGGCCCCCCTGTCCTCCGCCTCTCCACTGGCGATCCCCCCATCCTCTGCCTCTCCACTGGCGATTCCCCCTGTCCTCTGCCTCTCCACTAGCGATCCCCCCGTCCTCTGCCTCTCCACTGGCGATTCCCCCTGTCCTCTGCCTCTCCACTAGCGATCCCCCCGTCCTCTGCCTCTCCACTGGCGATCCCCCCTGTCCTCTGCCTCTCCACTAGCGATCCCCCCATCCTCTGCCTCTCCACTGGCGATTCCCCCTGTCCTCTGCCTCTCCACTAGCGATCCCCCCGTCCTCTGCCTCTCCACTGGCGATTCCCCCTGTCCTCTGCCTCTCCACTAGCGATCCCCCCGTCCTCTGCCTCTCCACTGGCGATCCCCCTGTCCTCTGCCTCTCCACTGGCGATCCCCCTGTCCTCTGCCTCTCCACTGGCGATCCCCCCATCCTCTGCCTCCCCACTGGCGATCCCCCCTGTCTTCTGCCTCTCCACTGGCGATCCCCCCTGTCCTCTGCCTCTCCACTGGCGATCCCCCTGTCCTCTGCCCTACTGATTCCTGTACAATCCCCTGCTGACCCTCCTTTGCCCCCTGACATTTTTGTGCTGCACCCCCACATCAGACAGACCATATCCAGCCCTGACGCGGAGTCCTCCATCGGGCCACCATCAGGACAATGAAGAGATCTGCTGAAAATGGTTTAAGTTAATTTAGTGCACATTTATAAATATAAAACTAGCAATGCTCCCTGCTCTCTACTCCTGTCAGAGTGTACATGCAGCAAAGATTGATTGGCTGCTAGTCTGGCTCCTCCCTCTCCTGTGCTGGGGTTACAGGACGCTGATACAAAGACAAGTAAATTAAATAACGTCCTCGTTTTAAGGCACAGCTAAAGCCAAAATGTATTTTTTTCTTTTAGGTTGAGTAGGGGGGACATTTTTATTTGTTTTTATTTTATTTTTAATCAAGGCCTTGTCAAAAACTGTCTTTGTGTTTTTTATTTACTTTTATCTTTTTGAATGAGTAGGGGTACACCTCCCACTCATTCACATTAAAGGGCTGTTGGGATGTGGGGGCACTCTTCTTAAAGGGGGTTTCCAGTTTCCGATAAGTCACCCCCCTTTACATCCACAACCATCGAGCCAGGGGGTTGTGGGGAGGAGGTCCTTGTCCTTATCAACATGGGGGCAAGGTGCTTTGTGGGGGGGGGGGGATGTGGTCTAAAATGGTTTGTGGGGGGAGGCACTCACTCACCGCCCCCTTTTCCTGGCCTGCTAGGCTGCATGGTCGGAAAGGGTCTGGTATGGATTTTAGGGGGGAACCCCATGCCACTATTTTTAAAATTTTGTCATGGGATTCCCATCAAAACCCATACCAGACCTGAAGAGCCTGTAATAGATTGGGGGGACCCCACGTTGTTTAAAAAAAATACTGTAGCTGCTGACTTTTAATATTAGGACACTTACCTGTCCTGGAATCCCACAATGTCGGCACCCCAGCCAATGTTTCCATCGGATCTCGGGTTCTGCCGCCACCATTCGTGGTAAGGGAAACCAGCATGACATTCTATGGTTGTGGTGTGGAGTTCCTTCATTCTGACACCCAGAACCTCTTCTTGGAAGGTGAAGTGTTCTGATAACCAGTAGAGTTCCTTACATGTCTCATTATTGGATAAGGAGAGTCTTACTTATGACATTCTATGGTTGTGGTGTGGAGTTCCTTCATACTGACACCCAGAACCTTTTCTTGGAAGGTGAAGTGTTCTGATAACCAGTAGAGTTCCTTACATGTCTCATTATTGGATAAGGAGAGTCTTACTTATGACATTCTATGGTTGTGGTGTGGAGTTCCTTCATACTGACACCCAGAAACTCTTCTTGGAAGGTGAAGTGTTCTGATAACCAGTAGAGTTCCTTACCTGTCTCATTATTGGATAAGGAGAGTCTTACTTATGACATTCTATGGTTGTGGTGTGGAGTTCCTTCATACTGACACCCAGAAACTCTTCTGGGCCAGGCCCCAATGTTGGTCCTCACCTTGCTTTATTGATGTTTGTCCTGGCCCCTCGCTCGGCCTGTGACTCGGTCAGATCTGTTTCCTGCCGTTAATTAGCACTCTTGTAAGTAGAAGTTGCTGGATAAGTGGGTGCCTGGAAAGGCTGTGAAGGTTCCGTGCCAGGATCTCAGTGGCAGCGCACTGTGCCAGCTCTCCGGTCATGCCTCCAGCAGGTGCTTTATGTCAAAGTGGAGAGAACGAGGCTTCCATAATATTTCATAGATGAGATTTCCTGCCACTCGGTGAACCCCAGGAGATGGCACATTCCTGACCAGTGACACCACGGGAAGGACGGACTGCTATGGGGTCCTGGAGGAACTTAACCCTTTCATGGCAGAACAGGGACAGGACCTTCAAGCCCAGACTTAGATCCAAACATCGGGGAGATTAAATGAGAACAAGTATACAAGTTTAATTCTCACCCCACCACCATCCCCCAGAGCTGGGGCTCTGTTCCGTGACTCAGTCAGGGACTATTGGACATGGCAGTCAGTCTAACATTTTAAAGGGAGGGAGCAGTGTGTAGCTTGCAGAAGAAGCGTACAGGGAAGACCTTGGCAATGGGGTGAAGTTCATTATATAGTGACACAGGAAGCTGCAAACGTACAGTTCTGATGTGTGGTGTCACCAGCCGGCTATGCGGTACGGCTGGAGTGTATGAATCACAAGAATGACTCAACGGGAATCTGGTCATTTTCAATCTGTATTTGGCTGCGTGGCTGGAGGTCTCTTTTATTACAGAATAGATGACCTGAAAAAAAATGAGCCTTGCAGGATTTACATGTCGTTTGTGTGTGTGTGTGTAATCTTATGTTCTGTTTGTATGGTCTTATAGAACCACCACCTTTAACCACTTAAGGACCGGGCCTAGTTTTTACACTCGGTGTTTACAAGTTAAAATCAGGTTTTTTTTCTAGAAAATTACTTAGAACCCCCCAAACATTATATATATATATATATATATATTTTTAGACACCCTATAGAATAAAATGGCGGTCTTTGCAATACTTTATGTCACTCCGTTTTTGCGCAGCGCTCTTACAAACGCAGTTTTTTTGGAAAAAATACACTTTTTTAAATAAAAAAAATAAGAAAAAAGTAAGACCCCTTTCACTCTGGAGCAGATTTTTAGGTGTATAAAGCGCTAGAAATAGCTTCTAAATAGTACCTGAAAACCGCCCAGTGGGGACGGTGCGCTTGTGGGACGTTAGGAAAGGTCCTGCAACCAGCATCTTTGGGGCAGTTTGGGAGCGCTGTATGCGCCCCTCCTCCAACGCCCTGCCCATTGAAATGAATGGTCAGCTCTTCCAAAGCACCTGAAAAGCGATTTGGAAGTGCTGCAACAGGGGCGTTTTTAACCCCTTCTTTGCGCCACTGACGGCGCAAAAACGCAGCTTAAAAAGCGGTAAAGCGCCGCTAAAAGGAGCGGCTCTTTACCACTAGAGTGGCCGCTGCTCAGTGTGAAAGTGGTCTAAAGTTATCCCATTTTTTTTATATTGTGAAATATAATGTTATGCCGAGTAAATTGATATCCAACGCTTCAAAATTGTGGCCGCTCGTGGAATGGCGACAAACTTTGACCCTTAAATATCTCCATAGGCGATGTTTAAAAAATCCTGCAGGTTGCATGTTTTGAGTTAAAAAAAGGAGGCCTAGGGCTAGAATTATTTTTCTCGCTCCAACGATCGCGGCGATACCTCACATGTGTGGTTGGAACACCGTTTACATTTGCGGGCGCGACATACGTATGCGTTCTCTTCTGTGCGCGAGCTCGGTGGGACGGGGCACTTTACATTTTTTTCACTGTCCCTTTTAAAAAAAAAAATTTTGGATCACTTTTATTCCTAATACAAGGAATGTAAAAAGCATGACAGGACCTCTATAATATGAGATCTGGGGTCAAAAAGACCTCACATCTCATTTACACTAAAATACAATAATAAAACATAAAAAAAATTTCTCCTTCAAGACCGTTGGGCGGAAGTGACGTTGGTCGGAAGTGACGTTGGGCGGAAGTGACGTTGGTCGGAAGTGACGTTGGGCGGAAGTGACCTTGGGCGGAAGTGACGTTGGGCGGAAGTGACGTTGGTTGGAAGTGACATTGGGCGGAAGTGACGGGCGGAAGTGACGTTGATCGGAAGTGACATTGGGCGGAAGTGACATTGCTCAAAGTGACGTTGGGCAGAAGTGACGTTAGTCAGAAGTGACGTTGGTCGGAAGTGACGTTGGGCGGAAGTGACGTTGGGCGGAAGTGACGTTGGACGGAAGTGATGTTGGGCTGAAGTGACCTTGGTCGGAAGTGACGTTGGACGGAAGTGATGTTGGGCTGAAGTGACATTGGTCGGAAGTGACGTTGGTCGGAAGTGACGTTGGTCGGAAGTTACGTTGGGCGGAAGTGACTTTGGGTGGAAGTGACATTGGTCCAAAGTGACATTGGGCGAAAGTGACTTTGAGTGGAAGTGACGTTGGATAAGTGATGTTGGATGGAAGTGACATTGGTCGGAAGTGACGTTGGATAAGTGATGTTGGATGGTAGTGACGTTGGGTGGAAGAGACGTTGGTCGGAAGTGACGTTGGATAAGTGATGTTGGATGGAAGTGACATTGGGCGAAAGTGACTTTGGGTGGAAGTGACGTTGGATAAGTGATGTGGGATGGAAGTGACGTTGGTCGGAAGTGACGTTGGGCGGAAGTGACATTGGTCGGAAGTGACGTTTGTCTGAAGTGACGTTGGTCGGAAGTGACGTTGGTCGGAAGTTATGTTGGGCGGAAGTGACTTTGGGTGGAAGTGACGTTGGATAAGTGATGTGGGATGGAAGTGACGTTGGTCGGAAGTGACGTTGGGCGGAAGTGACATTGGTCGGAAGTGACGTTTGTCTGAAGTGACGTTGGTCGGAAGTGACGTTGGTCGGAAGTTATGTTGGGCGGAAGTGACTTTGGGTGGAAATGACATTGGTCCAAAGTGACATTGGGCGAAAGTGACTTTGGGTGGAAGTGACGTTGGATAAGTGATGTTGGATGGAAGTGACATTGGTCGGAAGTTACGTTGGATAAGTGATGTTGGATGGTAGTGACATTGGTCGGAAGTGACGTTGGATAAGTGATGTGGGATGGAAGTGACGTTGGTCGGAAGTGACGTTGGGCGGAAGTGACATTGGTCGGAAGTGATGTTTGTCTGAAGTGACGTTGGTCGGAAGTGACGTTGGGCGAAAGTGACTTTGGGTGGAAGTGACGTTGGATAAGTGATGTTGGATAGAAGTGACATTGGTCGGAAGTTACGTTGGATAAGTGATGTGGGATGGAAGTGACGTTGGTCGGAAGTGACGTTGGGCGGAAGTGACATTGGTCGGAAGTGATGTTTGTCTGAAGTGACGTTGGTCGGAAGTGACGTTGGGCGAAAGTGACTTTGGGTGGAAGTGACGTTGGATAAGTGATGTTGGATAGAAGTGACATTGGTCGGAAGTGACGTTGGTCGGAAGTGACGTTGGATAAGTGATGTTGGATGGAAGTGATGTTGGGCGGAAGTGACGTTGGAAGCACTGTATTTGGTCTGACCAAATCCCCGTATTTTTGCCTATTTGCGGAATATGTTCAGGTGCTGTAAATAGCTTTGCAGGATTTAATGTCATTTCTGTATGTGTGTAATCTTATAATATATGAATCCCAGACTGTACAAAGGTTGTGGTTAGTATTGGTGAGAAGAACTTCAATGAGAGGCCGGGGTCTCGGTGTGTTAGTATACACAAGGGGACGGGTCTCACTGTGATATTATACAGTATATAGGACATACGCAAAAGTCTTAGGCAGGTGTGATGCTGTCAAGGAATAAGTCTTTCAGGAATCGAAGTGATAATAGTTTTTTTTTTTGTTTATTAATCATCAAAATGGAAAGTAAATCAAGAGAAATCCATTCAATATTTGGGGTGCCCCCCTTCGCCTTCTTCTTCTAGGTAGACTTGCACACAGTTGTTGAAGGAATTCGGCAGGTAGGTTGTTCTGTGTCAGGTAGGTGGTTCTATGTCAGGTAGGTGTTTCTATGTCTGGTAGGTTGTTCTATGTCAGGTAGGTGGTTCTATGTCAGGTAGGTGGTTCTATGTCAAGTAGGTTGTTCTATGTCAGGAAGGTGGTTCTAAGTCAGGTAGGTTGTTCTATGTCAGGTAGCTGGTTCTATGTCAGGTAGATGGTTCTATGTAGGTGGTTCTATGTCAGGTAGGTGGTTTTATGTCAGGTGGGTGGTTCTATGTCGGGTAGGTGGTTCTATGTAGGTGGTTCTATGTCAGGTAGGTGGTTCTATGTAGGTGGTTCTATGTCAGGTAGGTTGTTGTATGTCGGGTAGGTTGTTCTATGTCAGGTAGGTGGTTCTATGTAGGTGGTTCTATGTCAGGTGGGTGGTTCCATGTCAGGTAGGTTGTTCTATGTCAGGTAGGTGGTTCTATGTCAGGTAGGTAGTTCTATGTCAGGTAGGTTGTTCTATGTCAGGTAGGTAGTTCTATGTAGGTTGTTCTATGTCAGGTAGGTGGTTCTATGTCGGGTAGGTTGTTCTATGTTGGGTAGGTGGTTTTATGTCAGGTAGGTGGTTCTATGTAGGTGGTTCTATGTCGGGTAGGTTGTTCTATGTTGGGTAGGTAGTGCTATGTCAGGTAGGTGGTTCTATGTACATCTCAGTACAAATCTTCTGTGGATGTCGGCCGCCTCCAATCTTTCATCCCAGACAGACTCCATGTCGATGAGATCAGGGCTCTGTGGGGACCAAACCATCACTTCCAGGACTCCTCGTTCCTCTTTACACTGAGGATAGATCTTAAAGGGGTTGTAAACCTTCGTGCATCTTATGCATTAAGGTGAAAAAACACCTGGCAGTTACCGGCTCCCCAGCCCCCCCCCGTTTTACTTACCTGAATCCCTCTATTCAGTCAGCGGGGACGCGCTCTCCCTCTCTCCACAGGCTCTTGGCTCTTGATTGGAGAGATTGATAGAAGTGCAGCCATTGGCTCCCACTGCTGTCAATCAAATCCAATGACGCGAGCGCCAGGTGGTGGGCCAAGTCCGGCATTCGGCCTCTATGGACGCCACATGGTGGACTCGGGAGCGCGCCTCAAGGTAACCTCCCCAGGAGAGCGCTTCCCCCAGGGGGATTATTTGATGTGGGGAGGAGCCGGGAGAGCCGCCGAGGGACCCCAGAAGACGTGGATTGGGGCCACTCTGCAAAACGAGCCGCACAGTGAAGGTAAGTGTGACATGTTTGTAAGGCAAATTTTTTTTTTAAAATTACAATCACTTTAATGGCATTGGCTGGATGTTTTGGGGGGGGGGGGGGTGGTCTTCGTGCTGCAGAATATATTTGGGGCCAATCACACGTCTCCCTGATGGTCTGGTATGATGGAGAAGTATCTGCTTGAATGTTTTCCAATCTTCTCACATCATGATTGTCTTTGACCACATCTATCCAATTTATGGGTCTTAGACATGTCAGTAGCCAGAATATAGAGAATGGAGCCAGAGAAGCTGACAATCCATCCCCCCTCCCCCCGTACGGCTCGGCTTCCTTCGTTTGGGCTGTTTTCAGTTTATCATTCGGTTTGTCATCGTTCTGTAGGAATAAACTTGCGGTTTATGTGTTTGCCCTGGTCTCGGCTTTTATTGGTTTGTCTTGGCTGGGACCCGGCACTGGCCTGCAGAGCTGGCAGCTGCTACTAATGATTCAGTCCTTCAGTATCCGGGATATTTCCAAATGATAATGCTTATAAATCCCACAGGGCCTGTAATTATCAGATGCCTGGGGAGCCAGGTCACTTGTACACACCATACCAGAAGGTGTCTGAAGTGTCCTCTCCATGCACAGGTCTGAGCAGGAATGACATCGGGGTCACCATCAGGACCACCTAGTCTCTTACTGAACATCGGGGTCACCATCAGGACCACCTAGTCTCTTACTGAACATCGGGGTCACCATCAGGACCACCTAGTCTCTTACTGAACATCGGGGTCACCATCAGGACCACCTAGTCTCTTACTGAACATCGGGGTCACCATCAGGACCACCTAGTCTCTTACTGAACATCGGGGTCACCATCAGGACCACCTAGTCTCATCGGGGTCACCCTTTTTCTCCTTGGACATCGGGTCAGGTTTTCTCTCACTGATAATCAGTCACCTTTTCTAAGGTTGAACTTTTTTTTTTCTAATCTAAAAGGTTTTTATTGAACTTATTAAACAACTCCCAATGCACAAGCCATAACTTTTGAATAATGACAGTTACATATTCAAGTTAACGTTGCAGTAGCTACAGATCAAGACATAGCACACACTTCCACACTGCCCCCTCATGAACATAGGTCCCTTCATACATGCATCAAATATATAGCCTGATCACCCAGAGGGACGCTGTAGAAGTCGAGACAGTACCAATTCCCTGGGACTTAGTCCAGGTGTGTCTAGTCAACATGACCATAGTCCTTCGCACGGGCATCCTCTATGTTGGTAGATATACCGTTCCATGATAAGGGTATTTCCCATATACGTTATCCAGGAGGTGATAGTAGGTGGTGAGATTGATTTCCAGCCCATTAAAATAAGTTATGGTTAAACATTGAGGTCACCTTTTTGTTCCCTTACCATCAGGATCACTTAGACTCCTCCTGAACTACAGGGTCACCTTTTTTCTCCTTGGACATCGGGGTCACCTATTTTCACCTTGGACATCGGGGTCACCTATTTTCACCTTGGACATTGGGGTCACCTTTTTTCTCCTTGGTCATCAGGTCACCTTTTCTCTCCTTGGTCATCAGGTCACCTTTTCTCTCCTTGGTCATCAGGTCACCTTTTCTTTTTTTCAACATTGGAGACACCTTTTCTCTCTGGACAATTGGGGGGCACCTTATTCTTCCTGACAACTGGAGTCAACTTTACTCTTGGTGAACTTCGGGGGTCACTTTTCTCTCCCCGATGATCAAAATCACCTTGTATCTTACTGAACATCAGGGTCATCTTTTCTCTTACCCAGACATCAGCGTAACCTTTTCTCTTAATAAACAGTCAAAGTTAACATTTCCCTCGCTGAACACTGGGGGTCACCTTTTTTCTCCCTGTCTATTGGGGTCACCTTTTTATTTCTTTACTATTGGGATCACCTAACCATTTTTCTCCCTGGACATCGGGGTCACCTGTTCTCTTACTGGACCTTTTTTTCTCCCTAGACAGCATGGTCAACTTTTCTCTCTGTGAACATTGGGATCACCTGTACTCTTCTTGACAATAATCATCTGCCTTTCTCACTGAACGTCGGGGTTACATTTTCCCTCGCTGGATATCGGGGTCACCTTTTCTCCCCTTGACAATCAGTCAACCTTTCCCATTCAATATCAAGGTCACCCTTTATCTCCACGAACATTGAGTCACCTTTTCTCCACCTGAACATTGGTAGTACCATTTGTCTCTCTGAACATTGGGGTTGCCTTTTTTCTCCCTTACTGTTAAGCTCACCTGATATTTTCTCTCCCTGGCCATTGGGATCACCTTTGCTTTCACTGAGCATTGGGGTCTCCTTTTCTGTCCTTTGCCATAGGGTCATCATCTCTCTCCTTTGATATCGGGGTCCCCTTTTCATACCCTGGACAAGTTCATGTGAGTGACGGGTGTTGTATGACATGCAACTCACAAAAAAACTGTTAAAGGGAGAAATGCAGAAGTGAGAATAACATTTATCACACTCATTACCCATTCACTTTCTCCTGATACCTGCCCTGGGTTTCAGAAACAGAGACAACATAGTTTTGTGTTTCATCACTGCAGTGGAATGTTACATTTTGTCTTTTTTTTACCAAATCAATACCACAGAACTTTGATGAGCAAGATCTAATCTAACACAAATTACTCCAGTTCTGTATGGCGAGTCTTTTAAAAGTTTCTACCTCCTACCATCTCTTTTTGGAGACCTTGCACTCCAAGGAATCCTTCACACACATCCCTGGGACCTTCCACACCAAGGAATCTATACTTTTCTAGGACCTTCTTCTCCCAACATGAGTATAAGCCTTCATAGACATCCCTGGGACCTTCCACACCAAGGAATCTATACTTTTCTAGGACCTTCTTCTTCCAAGTTGAGTGTAAACTGTAAGCCTTTATACACATCCCTAGTACCTTCAACACCAAGGTATTCATACTTTGTAGGATCTTCTTCTTCCAAGTTGAGTGTAAGCCTTTATACACATCCCTTGGACTTTCCACACCAAGGAATCCGTACTTTTGTAGGACCTTCTTCTCCCACGTTGAGCGTAAGCATTCATACACATCCCTTGTACCTTCCACAGAAAGGAATCCATACTTTTGTAGGACCTTCTTCTCCCAACATGAGTGTAAGCCTTCATACACATCCCTCGTACCTTCAACACCAAGGAGTCCATACTTTTATATGACCTCCTTCTCCCACACTGAGTGTAATCAGTGACCACAGCACACACTCTTTTCACTGTCCTGTGGCTGCAGTCCTTTAATTGGTCTGTGATTGCAGTGTACACTCTTTTTACTAATTGGTGGCCACAGCATACAGTAGGCTTCCCCCAGGGGAATGGGGCTTCCTGCAGAAAGATCTCTACCTGGGAGCCCCTTGGGGTAGAATCAGAAAACGAGTCCCAAGTACAGACAGGCAGGGAAACCGTCACCAATCATCTTTTATCACAGTTCCGGCTCCACACTGATGAAGGGTGAAATGTGATTGGCTAATATGAATTATTGTATTTTATCAGATGACGGCGGAGCGTGGCTGCGGGTTTCAGCTCTCCCTGGACTCACTCGGCTCTTTTATGGTTTCCTTTCAATGTTTTTCCTCCTCTGGCACAAAGTTGTGTAAAACATAAACAGGGATTTTTCCTCTCATCTCCTCCACTACAGGAAGCCGTAAAAGTGACGGGAGATGGAAGCCAGCAATGCTACAGCGCTGCGAAATCTCTCCCTACTAACATACAACCGGATCATACACGCCAACCGACTACACGCCAACCACACGCTTCCACCACAAAATACTCACATGTCTACACGCCAACCACACGCTTCCACCACAAAATACTGACATGTCTGATATGCGTGCGAATCACACCCCGTGATACATCCAGTAACTAGTGACTGTAAAAAGTGACAATAGTGCAACAAATAGTTATAAAAAAATTATAACATGCATCCATATGGTGATTGGTTGTATCAAAATTATTGTTCATAAAATCATATAGTGGACTCAATCCACTAAAACATATAGATGAATAAAAAGTGCTTCTATGTGCATATGTGTCATCCAATTATTTCAATTGAAAAGTGCTTCTAAAGTCCATGCGATTTGGAAACTGCTGTGTAGATAATCCAAAGCAAGCCACAGTGATCACACTCAGGTGCCCCCCACCCCCCCCCCAGGTATTAAACGCTCACCTCTGAGCGTGTGACTTTACACTTAAGCTTAGTCAATACACGCCTGTGAACCACCTCTGGGGCTCTGCAGTTTTAACCCGACTCCTGGACCCGTCAGCACTATACCTTGGTTGAGTAAAAAAGGACTGGATGGTGTAATAACGTTTTAACAGTTTATTGATCACATAAAACCCCCCTATGGGGTACTCACATAGTATAGGTGCGTCAGTGCACCACTCTGCATCAGCAAACAGCATGTATAGATACCGGATCGGTATTGGGATGGTATGGGGTTCCTTCCTGACAGGTCACCTGCTGAACATCCATCCTGTCCCCTCCCCAACACGTATCGGTACAGGGAACTTCCGTATCTTCTCCGTATCTTGGCCTCATCTGTCTATAGGATGTGTTTCCAGAACTGTGAAGGCTTTTTTAGATGTTGTTTGGCAAACTCTAATCTGGCCTTCCTGTTTTTGAGGCTCACCAATGGTTTACATCTTGTGGTGAACCCTCTGTATTCACTCTGGTGAAGCCTTCTCTTGATTGTTGACTTTGACACACATACACCGACCTCCTGGTGAGTGTTCTTGATCTGGCCAACTGTGGTGAAGGGTGCTTTCTTCACCAGGGAAAGAATTCTTCGGTCATCCACCACAGTTGTTTTCCGTGGTCTTCCGGGTCTTTTGGTGTTGCTGAGCTCACCGGTGCGTTCTTTCTTTTTAAGGATGTTCCAAACAGTTGATTTGGCCACACCTAATGTTTTTGCTATCTCTCTGATGGGTTTGTTTAGTTTCTTCAGCCTAATGATGGCTTGCTTCACTGATAGTGACAGCTCTTTGGATCTCATATTGAGAGTTGACAGCAACAGATTCCAAATGCAAATAGCACACTTGAAGTGAACTCTGGACCTTTTATCTGCTCCTTGTAAATGGGATAATGAGGGAATAACACACACCTGGCCATGGAACAGCTGAGCAGCCAATTGTCCCATTACTTTTGGTCCCTTAAAAAGTGGGAGGCACATATACAACTGTTGTAATTTCTACACATGTCTACACACCAACTACACACCAACTACACGCTTCCACCATGCTATACTCATGTCATCACACTGATCACACACTTCAAACACAAAATACTGACATGTCTACACACCAACCAAATGCTTCAACCATGATATACTCACGTCTACACACTGACCACACACTACAACATGTATACACTCCAACCACACTCTACAACATGTCTAGACACCACCACCGCTATACCATGTCTACGCGCCAACCATACACTATAACATGTCTCCGCACCATCCACACACTATAACATGTCTACACACCAACCACTCTATAATCACATGTCTAAACAAGGAAACCCTTCCACCACTGAACAGCAATGTAGAGGTGACCCTTCCCCCACTAAATACCAATATAGAGGGAGCCCTTCAACCACTGAACACCCATGTAGAAGGGACCTTCCACCTCAGAGCACCAATGTAGAGGGGACCTTCCACCACTGAACAGCAATGTAGAGGGGACCTTCCACCACAGAACACCAATGTAGAGGAAGCCCTTCCACCACTGAACACAAATGTAGAGGGGACCTTCCACCACTGAATACAAATGTAGAGGGGACTTTCCACCACTGAACACCAATGTAGAGGAAGCCCTTCCACCACTGAACACCAATGTAGAGGAAGCCCTTCCACCACTGAACACCAATGTAGAGAAAGCCCTTCCACCACTGAACACCAATGTAGAGGAAGCCCTTCCACCACTGAACACCAATGTAGAGGGGACCTTCCACCACTGAACACCAATGCAGAGGGGACGTTCCACCACAGAACACCAATGTAGAGGAAGCCCTTCCACCACTGAACACCAATGTAGAGGAAGCCCTTCCACCACTGAACACCAATGTAGAGGGGACCTTCCACCACTGAATACCAATGTAGAGGGGACCTTCCACCACTGAATACCAATGTAGAGGGGACCTTCCACCACTGAACACCAATGTAGAGGGGACCTTCCACCACAGAACATCAATGTAGAGGGGACCTTCCACCACAGAACACCAATGTAGAGGGGACCTTCCACCACTGAATACCAATGTAGAGGGGACCTTCCACCACTGAACACCAATGTAGAGGGGACCTTCCACCACTGAACACCAATGTAGAGGGGACCTTCCACCACAGAACACCAATGTAGAGGGGACCTTCCACCACAGAACACTATTGTAGAGGGGACCTTCCACCACAGAACATCAATGTAGGAGAAGTCCTTCTACCACTGAACACCAATGTAGAGGAAGCCCTTCCACCACAGAACACCAATGTAGAGGGGACCTTCCACCACAGAACACCAATGTAGAGGGGACCTTCCACCACTGAACACTATTGTAGAGGGGACCTTCCACCACAGAACACCAATGTAGGGGAAGCCCTTATACCACTGAACACCAATGTAGAGGGGACCTTCCACCACAGAACACCAATGTAGAGTGGACCTTCCACCACAGAACACCAATGTAGAGGAAGCCCTTCCACCACTGAACACCAATGTAGAGGAAGCCCTTCCACCACTGAATACCAATGTAGAGGGGACCTTCCACCACTGAATACCAATGTAGAGGGGACCTTCCACCACAGAACACCAATGTAGAGGAAGCCCTTCCACCACTGAACACCAATGTAGAGGAAGCCCTTCCACCACTGAACACCAATGTAGAGGAAGCCCTTCCACCACTGAACACCAATGTAGAGGAAGCCCTTCCACCACTGAACACCAATGCAGAGGGGACGTTCCACCACAGAGCACCAATGTAGAGGAAGCCCTTCCACCACTGAACACCAATGTAGAGGAAGCCCTTCCACCACTGAACAGCAATGTAGAGGTGACCCTTCCCCCACTAAATACGAATATAGAGGGAGCCCTTCAACCACTGAACACCCATGTAGAAGGGACCTTCCACCTCAGAGCACCAATGTAGAGGGGACCTTCCACCACTGAACAGCAATGTAGAGGGGACCTTCCACCACAGAACACCAATGTAGAGGAAGCCCTTCCACCACTGAACACCAATGTAGAGGAAGCCCTTCCACCACTGAACACCAATGTAGAGGGGACCTTCCACCACTGAATACAAATGTAGAGGGGACTTTCCACCACTGAACACCAATGTAGAGGAGACCTTCCACCACTGAATACCAATGTAGAGGGGACCTTCCACCACTGAATACCAATGTAGAGGGGACCTTCCACCACTGAATACCAATGTAGAGGGGACCTTCCACCACTGAACACCAATGTAGAGGAAGCCCTTCCACCACTGAAGACCAATGTAGAGAAAGCCCTTCCACCACTGAACACCAATGTAGAGGAAGCCCTTCCACCACTGAACACCAATGCAGAGGGGACGTTCCACCACAGAACACCAATGTAGATGAAGCCCTTCCACCACTGAACACCAATGTAGAGGGGACCTTCAACCACTGAATACCAATGTAGAGGGGACCTTCCACCACTGAATACCAATGTAGAGGGGACCTTCCACCACTGAACACCAATGTAGAGGGGACCTTCCACCACAGAACATCAATGTAGAGGGGACCTTCCACCACAGAACACCAATGTAGAGGGGACCTTCCACCACTGAATACCAATGTAGAGGGGACCTTCCACCACTGAATACCAATGTAGAGGGGACCTTCCACCACTGAACACCAATGTAGAGGGGACCTTCCACCACAGAACATCAATGTAGGGGAAGTCCTTCTACCACTGAACACCAATGTAGAGGAAGCCCTTCCACCACTGAATACCAATGTAGAGGGGACCTTCCACCACTGAACACCAATGCAGAGGGGACGTTCCACCACAGAACACCAATGTAGATGAAGCCCTTCCACCACTGAACACCAATGTAGAGGGGACCTTCAACCACTGAATACCAATGTAGAGGGGACCTTCCACCACTGAATACCAATGTAGAGGGGACCTTCCACCACTGAACACCAATGTAGAGGGGACCTTCCACCACAGAACATCAATGTAGAGGGGACCTTCCACCACAGAACACCAATGTAGAGGGGACCTTCCACCACTGAATACCAATGTAGAGGGGACCTTCCACCACTGAATACCAATGTAGAGGGGACCTTCCACCACTGAACACCAATGTAGAGGGGACCTTCCACCACAGAACATCAATGTAGGGGAAGTCCTTCTACCACTGAACACCAATGTAGAGGAAGCCCTTCCACCACTGAATACCAATGTAGAGGGGACCTTCCACCACTGAATACCAATGTAGAGGGGACCTTCCACCACTGAACACCAATGTAGAGGGGACCTTCCACCACAGAACATCAATGTAGGGGAAGTCCTTCTACCACTGAACACCAATGTAGAGGAAGCCCTTCCACCACTGAACACCAATGTAGAGGAAGCCCTTCCACCACTGAACACCAATGCAGAGGGGACGTTCCACCACAGAGCACCAATGTAGAGGAAGCCCTTCCACCACTGAACACCAATGTAGAGGAAGCCCTTCCACCACTGAACAGCAATGTAGAGGTGACCCTTCCCCCACTAAATACGAATATAGAGGGAGCCCTTCAACCACTGAACACCCATGTAGAAGGGACCTTCCACCTCAGAGCACCAATGTAGAGGGGACCTTCCACCACTGAACAGCAATGTAGAGGGGACCTTCCACCACAGAACACCAATGTAGAGGAAGCCCTTCCACCACTGAACACCAATGTAGAGGGGACCTTCCACCACTGAATACCAATGTAGAGGAGACCTTCCACCACTGAATACCAATGTAGAGGGGACCTTCCACCACTGAATACCAATGTAGAGGGGACCTTCCACCACTGAATACCAATGTAGAGGGGACCTTCCACCACTGAACACCAATGTAGAGGAAGCCCTTCCACCACTGAAGACCAATGTAGAGAAAGCCCTTCCACCACTGAACACCAATGTAGAGGAAGCCCTTCCACCACTGAACACCAATGCAGAGGGGACGTTCCACCACAGAACACCAATGTAGATGAAGCCCTTCCACCACTGAACACCAATGTAGAGGGGACCTTCAACCACTGAATACAAATGTAGAGGGGACTTTCCACCACTGAACACCAATGTAGAGGGGACCTTCCACCACTGAATACAAATGTAGAGGGGACTTTCCACCACTGAACACCAATGTAGAGGAGACCTTCCACCACTGAATACCAATGTAGAGGGGACCTTCCACCACTGAATACCAATGTAGAGGGGACCTTCCACCACTGAATACCAATGTAGAGGGGACCTTCCACCACTGAACACCAATGTAGAGGAAGCCCTTCCACCACTGAAGACCAATGTAGAGAAAGCCCTTCCACCACTGAACACCAATGTAGAGGAAGCCCTTCCACCACTGAACACCAATGCAGAGGGGACGTTCCACCACAGAACACCAATGTAGATGAAGCCCTTCCACCACTGAACACCAATGTAGAGGGGACCTTCAACCACTGAATACCAATGTAGAGGGGACCTTCCACCACTGAATACCAATGTAGAGGGGACCTTCCACCACTGAACACCAATGTAGAGGGGACCTTCCACCACAGAACATCAATGTAGAGGGGACCTTCCACCACAGAACACCAATGTAGAGGGGACCTTCCACCACTGAATACCAATGTAGAGGGGACCTTCCACCACTGAATACCAATGTAGAGGGGACCTTCCACCACTGAACACCAATGTAGAGGGGACCTTCCACCACAGAACATCAATGTAGGGGAAGTCCTTCTACCACTGAACACCAATGTAGAGGAAGCCCTTCCACCACAGAACACCAATGTAGAGGGGACCTTCCACCACAGAACACCAATGTAGAGGGGACCTTCCACCACTGAACATTATTGTAGAGGGGACCTTCCACCACAGAACACCAATGTAGAGGAAGCCCTTCCACCACTGAACACCAATGTAGAGGGGACCTTCCACCACTGAATACCAATGTAGAGGGGACCTTCCACCACAGAACACCAATGTAGAGGAAGCCCTTCCACCACTAAACACCAATGTAGAGGGGACCTTCCACCACTGAATACCAATGTAGAGGGGACCTTCCACCACTGAGAACCAATGTAGAGGGGACCTTCCACCACAGAACACCAATGTAGGGGAAGCTCTTCTACCACTGAACACCAATGTAGAGGAAGCTCTTCCACCACAGAACACCAATGTAGGGGAAGCCCTTCTACCACTGAACACCAATGTAGTGGAAGCCCTTCCACCACTAAACACCAATGTAGAGGGGACCTTCCACCACTGAACACCAATGTAGGGGAAGCCCTTCTACCACTGAGCACCAATGTAGAGGGGACCTTCCACCACTAAACACCAATGTAGAGGGGACCTTCCACCACAGAACACCAATGTAGGGGAAGCCCTTCTACCACTGAACACCAATGTAGTGGAAGCCCTTCCACCACTAAACACCAATGTAGAGGGGACCTTCCACCACAGAACACCAATGTAGAGGAAGCCCTTCCACCACTGAGCACCAATGTAGAGGGGACCTTCCACCACTGAACACCAATGTAGAGGGGACCTTCCACCACAGAACACCAATGTAGAGGAAGCCCTTCCACCACTGAGCACCAATGTAGAGGGGACCTTCCACCACTAAACACCAATGTAGAGGGGACCTTCCACCACAGAACACCAATGTAGGGGAAGCCCTTCTACCACTGAACACCAATGTAAAGGGGACCTTCCACCACTAAACACCAATGTAGGGGAAGCCCTTCTACCACTGAACACCAATGTAGAGGGGACCTTCCACCACTAAACACCAATGTAGAGGGGACCTTCCACCACAGAACACCAATGTAGAGGAAGCCCTTCCACCACTGAGCACCAATGTAGAGGGGACCTTCCACCACTGAACACCAATGTAGGGGAAGCCCTTCTACAACTGAATACCAATGTAGAGGGGACCTTCCACCACTGAATACCAATGTAGAGGGGACCTTCCACCACCGAACACCAATGTAGAGGGGACCTTCCACCACAGAACACCAATGTAGGGGAAGTCCTTCTACCACTGAACACCAATGTAGAGGAAGCCCTTCCACCACTAAACACCAATGTAGAGGGGACCTTCCACCACAGAACACCAATGTAGAGGGGACCTTCCACCACTGAACACTATTGTAGAGGGGACCTTTCACCACAGAACACCAATGTAGGGGAAGCCCTTATACCACTGAACACCAATGTAGAGGTGACCTTCCACCGCAGAACACCAATGTAGAGGGGACCTTCCACCACAGAACACCAATGTAGAGGAAGCCCTTCCACCACTGAACACCAATGTAGAGGGGACCTTCCACCACTGAATACCAATGTAGAGGGGACCTTCCACCACTGAGCACCAATGTAGAGGGGACCATCCACCACTGAACACCAATGTAAGGGAAGCCCTTCTACCACTGAACACCAATGAAGAGGAAGCTCTTCCACCACTGAACACTAATGTAGAGGGGACCTTCCACCACAGAACACCAATGTAGGGGAAGCTCTTCTACCACTGAACACCAATGTAGAGGAAGCTCTTCCACCACAGAACACCAATGTAGGGGAAGCCCTTCTACCATTGAACACCAATGTAGAGGAAGCCCTTCCACCACTAAACACCAATGTAGAGGGGACCTTCCACCACAGAACACCAATGTAAGGGAAGCCCTTCTACCACTGAACACCAATGTAGAGGAAGCCCTTCCACCACTGAACACCAATGTAGAGGGGACCTTCCACCACTGAATACCAATGTAGAGGGGACCTTCCACCACTGAGCACCAATGTAGAGGGGACCTTCCACCACTGAACACCAATGTAGCGGAAGCTCTTCCACCACTGAACACCAATGTAGCGGAAGCTCTTCTACCACAGAACACCAATGTAGGGGAAGCCCTTCTACCACTGAACACCAATGTAGGGGAAGCCCTTCTACCACTGAACACCAATGTAGAGGAAGCCCTTCCACCACTAAACACCAATGTAGAGGGGACCTTCCACCACAGAACACCAATGTAGGGGAAGCCCTTCTACCACTGAACACCAATGTAGAGGAAGCCCTTCCACCACTGAACACCAATGTAGAGGGGACCTTCCACCACAGGACACCAATGTAGGGGAAGCTCTTCTACCACTGAACACCAATGTAGAGGAAGCTCTTCCACCACAGAACACCAATGTAGGGGAAGCCCTTCTACCACTGAACACCAATGTAGAGGAAGCCCCTCCACCACTGAACACCAATGTAGAGGGGACCTTCCACCACAGAACACCAATGTAGAGGAAGCCCTTTCACCACTGAACACCAATGTAGAGGGGACCTTTCACCACAGAACACCAATGTAGCGGAAGCCCTTCTACCACTGAACACCAATGTAGAGGGGACCTTCCACCACTGAACACCAATGTAGAGGGGACCTTCCACCACTGAATAGCAATGTTTCCCTAAAACAATCAACTTACTCGTCATTTTTTGTACCTGTTGATCTCAACTCGTGTTTGATCACAATATGTGTTGTATTCACACGATCTGTCACTGGTCACCTGATTGGTCATCACTGAAATCAGTTGTCATAGGGTTGTCTATAAGAACAGTGATCAACAAACCCTAAAGCAAGAATTGTTCTGTGAACTGGAAGTGACCCGGAGTCTTTATCTCTGGCCGGTGGATGTAGATCGGAAGCTCTTTGGTCCATGGATTACATGTCCCTGTAACAGTTTACCCAGCACTGTGTACATTGGCGGGGAGCCATGACAGTACTAAATACAGAGCTCAGGGTGTTAAAACCAGCTCAGCTTAAGAGTTGAGGTGTTACAGACATTCCAAAGACCGAATTCTTCTTCCAAGAAACGCAGCTCCAGTCACATCGGAATCTGTGCCAGCGGAAAGGGGCAGGAAGCTGGATCCATCCACAAATCTGCAGAGAACCCAGCCTAGATTGTAAGCTTATGGGCGCCCCATCCTTATTTCCTCTTTTCTCACTTTCTTATTTCCATTTTCACACTCTGTAGATTAGAGAGTTCATTCCTTTCTTCATGAATCTGTTAGTGACCCAGGTGACCAGCTTAGAGAAGAACTGTGAACTGTGTTCAGGTCACTTCTCCTTCAAGAGGCCACCAGGTGGATGCATCTGATTTCATTGATGATGTATCTATTCCATGTTCACCAGACACAGACCACAGAGATACAATGTATCCGAGGAGATGTGTGATCAATCAAAACAAAGAGATACAATGTATCCGAGAAGATGTGTGGACAATGAGGGCGCTGAGATACAATGTATCTGAGGAGATGTGTGGACAATGAGGGCGCTGAGATACAATGTATCTGAGGAGATATGTGGACAATGAGGGCGCTGAGATACAATGTATCCGTGGAGATGTGTGATCAATCAAAACAAAGAGATACAATGTATCCGAGGAGATGTGTGATCAATCAGACCACAGAGATACAATGTATCTGAGGAGATGTGTGGACAATGAGGGCGCTGAGATACAATGTATCTGAGGAGATGTGTGGACAATGAGGGCGCTGAGATACAATGTATCCGTGGAGATGTGTGATCAATCAAAACAAAGAGATACAATGTATCCGAGGAGATGTGTGATCAATCAGACCACAGAGATACAATGTATCTGAGGAGATGTGTGGACAATGAGGGCGCTGAGATACAATGTATCTGAGGAGATGTGTGGACAATGAGGGCGCTGAGATACAATGTATCCGAGGAGATGTGTGATCAATCAAAACAAAGAGATACAATGTATCCGAGGAGATGTGTGATCAATCAGACCACAGAGATACAATGTATCTGAGGAGATGTGTGGACAATGAGGACACAGAGATACAATGTATCTGAGGAGATGTGTGGACAATGAGCACACAGAGATACAATGTATCTGAGGAGATGTGTGGACAATGAGGACGCAGAGATACAATGTATCTGAGGAGATATGTGGACATTGAGGACACAGAGATACAATGTATCTGAGGAGATGTGTGGACAATGAGGACACAGAGATACAATGTATCTGAGGAGATGTGTGGACAATGAGGACACAGAGATACAATGTATCTGAGGAGATGTGTGGACATTGAGGACGCAGAGATACAATGTATCTGAGGAGATGTGTGGACATTGAGGACGCTGAGATACAATGTATCTTAGGAGATGTGTGGACAATGAGGGCGCTGAGATACAATGTATCTGAGGAGATATGTGGACAATGAGGACGCAGAGATACAATGTATCTGAGGAGATGTGTGGACAATGAGGACACAGAGATACAATGTATCTGAGGAGATGTGTGGACAATGAGGACGCAGAGATACAATGTATCTGAGGAGATGTGTGGACAATGAGGACGCAGAGATACAATGTATCTGAGGAGATGTGTGGACAATGAGGACGTAGAGATACAATGTATCTGAGGAGATGTGTGGACATTGAGGACGCAGAGATACAATGTATCTGAGGAGATGTGTGGACATTGAGGACGCAGAGATACAATGTATCTGAGGAGATGTGTGGACATTGAGGACGCTGAGATACAATGTATCTGAGGAGATGTGTGGACAATGAGGGCGCTGAGATACAATGTATCTGAGGAGATGTGTGGACAATGAGGACACAGAGATACAATGTATCTGAGGAGATGTGTGGACAATGAGGACACTGAGATTCAATGTATCTGAGGAGATATGTGGACATTGAGGACGTAGAGATACAATGTATCTGAGGAGATGTGTGGACATTGAGGACGCAGAGATACAATGTATCTGAGGAGATGTGTGGACATTGAGGACGCAGAGATACAATGTATCTGAGGAGATGTGTGGACATTGAGGACGCTGAGATACAATGTATCTGAGGAGATGTGTGGACAATGAGGGCGCTGAGATACAATGTATCTGAGGAGATGTGTGGACAATGAGGACACAGAGATACAATGTATCTGAGGAGATATGTGGACAATGAGGACACAGAGATACAATGTATCTGAGGAGATGTGTGGACAATGAGGACACAGAGATACAATGTATCTGAGGAGATGTGTGGACAATGAGGACGCAGAGATACAATGTATCTGAGGAGATATGTGGACAATGAGGACGCAGAGATACAATGTATCTGAGGAGATGTGTGGACAATGAGGACGCAGAGATACAATGTATCTGAGGAGATGTGTGGACAATGAGGACACAGAGATACAATGTATCTGAGGAGATATGCGGACAATGAGGAGACAGAGATACAATGTATCTGAGGAGATATGTGGACAATGAGGACGCAGAGATACAATGTATCTGAGGAGATGTGTGGACAATGAGCACACAGAGATACAATGTATCTGAGGAGATGTGTGGACAATGAGGACGTAGAGATACAATGTATCTGAGGAGATGTGTGGACATTGAGGACGCAGAGATACAATGTATCTGAGGAGATGTGTGGACATTGAGGACGCAGAGATACAATGTATCTGAGGAGATGTGTGGACATTGAGGACGCTGAGATACAATGTATCTTAGGAGATGTGTGGACATTGAGGACACAGAGATACAATGTATCTGAGGAGATGTGTGGACAATGAGGGCGCTGAGATACAATGTATCTGAGGAGATGTGTGGACAATGAGGACACAGAGATACAATGTATCTGAGGAGATATGTGGACAATGAGGACACAGAGATACAATGTATCTAAGAAGATGTGTGGACAATGAGGACGCTGAGATACAATGTATCTGAGGAGATGTGTGGACAATGAGGACACAGAGATACAATGTATCTGAGGAGATGTGTGGACAATGAGGACACAGAGATACAATGTATCTGAGGAGATATGTGGACAATGAGGACGCTGAGATTCAATGTATCTGAGGAGATATGTGGACATTGAGGACACAGAGATACAATGTATCTGAGGAGATATGTGGACATTGAGGACGCAGAGATACAATGTATCTGAGGAGATGTGTGGACAATGAGGACGCTGAGATTCAATGTATCTGAGGAGATATGTGGACATTGAGGACACAGAGATACAATGTATCTGAGGAGATATGTGGACATTGAGGACGCAGAGATACAATGTATCTGAGGAGATGTGTGGACATTGAGGACGCAGAGATACAATGTATCTGAGGAGATGTGTGGACAATGAGGACACAGAGATACAATGTATCTGAGGAGATGTGTGGACAATGAGGACACAGAGATACAATGTATCTGAGGAGATGTGTGGACAATGAGGACACAGAGATACAATGTATCTGAGGAGATGTGTGGACAATGAGGACGCAGAGATACAATGTATCTGAGGAGATATGTGGACAATGAGGACGCAGAGATACAATGTATCTGAGGAGATGTGTGGACAATGAGGACGCAGAGATACAATGTATCTGAGGAGATGTGTGGACAATGAGGACACAGAGATACAATGTATCTGAGGAGATATGCGGACAATGAGGAGACAGAGATACAATGTATCTGAGGAGATATGTGGACAATGAGGACGCAGAGATACAATGTATCTGAGGAGATGTGTGGACAATGAGGACGCAGAGATACAATGTATCTGAGGAGATATGTGGACATTGAGGACACAGAGATACAATGTATCTGAGGAGATATGTGGACAATGAGGACGCAGAGATACAATGTATCTGAGGAGATGTGTGGACAATGAGGACGCAGAGATACAATGTATCTGAGGAGATGTGTGGACAATGAGGACGTAGAGATACAATGTATCTGAGGAGATGTGTGGACAATGAGGACGCTGAGATACAATGTATCTGAGGAGATGTGTGGACAATGAGGACACAGAGATACAATGTATCTGAGGAGATGTGTGGACAATGAGGACACAGAGATACAATGTATCTGAGGAGATGTGTGGACAATGAGGACGCAGAGATACAATGTATCTGAGGAGATGTGTAGACATTGAGGATGTAGAGATACAATGTATCTGAGGAGATGTGTGGACATTGAGGACGCAGAGATACAATGTATCTGAGGAGATGTGTAGACATTGAGGACACAGAGATACAATGTATCTGAGGAGATATGTGGACATTGAGGACACAGAGATACAATATATCTGAGGAGATGTGTAGACATTGAGGACACAGAGATACAATGTATCTGAGGAGATATGTGGACATTGAGGACGCAGAGATACAATGTATCTGAGGAGATATGTGGACATTGAGGACGCAGAGATACAATGTATCTGAGGAGATATGTGGACAATGAGGGCGCTGAGATACAATGTATCTGTGGGCCATTCTCTACATTGCCTTTTACACATACAGAATATTTATGCCCATACTTTTGCTATACAAGGTGTTAGGAAGTGAGAAGAAGATCTCTGGTCACGGGAAAGATGCTGATAGCCTTAGGATCTCAATGGGCTTCTATGGAGGGTGCTTAGCAGACATTTTGAAATTACTAAGTATTCCCCCCCCCCTTCCTTTAGATCTGACATTAAAAGGTACAGGACAGTTCAGAGTTAGTCGATCACCATAGGCCAAAACTTACCATATAACATTTACATTTCTTCTCGGTGTACAGAAGAATCCCTGAGAAGAGTGTCACATGGACAGGAAGTGAGTGAAATTCCCACATGGGGGCCCTAAGCAAGTGTAAAATTCTGACACAAAAAGTAAAGCTGGCCATACGCTGACACTGATAGTTTTTATTTGTTGAGTCCAAGAGATTCCTCCATCCATAAGTCAGTGTTCCTCAACCTTTCTCCAGTCAGGGTGCCCTTGAAAAGTACTTTGAGACCCCCATCTAAGGTATTCATTATTATGTATTGGAAATGCGTGCAAGGTTGGATGCGTTCCTCCCATGCAGACAAACACAGACAAGGAGAAGCTCAGGGGTGTCATTACTTATCACTAGCACCCCCATGTGGACAGAGGCCGGGTGTTTTCAGTGCAGGTCGGGGACTTCTTCATCTGCAGAGAAAGGTTACTATTGTGACCAAGTCCTAAACAGTACAGGATTAGGAGTCAAAATTAAAAGTACAAAACTACATACACACACATAAGCAAATAAACATACACTATATTCCCAAAAGTATTGGGACGCCTGCCTTTACACACACACACGAACTTTAATGACATCCCAGTCTTAGTCCGTAGGGTTCAATATTGAGTTGGCTCCGCCCTTTACAGCTATAACAGCTTCACCTCTTCTGGGAAGGCCGTCCACAAGGTTTAGGAGGGTGTCTATGGGAATGTTTGACCATTCTTCCAGAAGAGCATTTGTGAGGTCAGGCGCTGATGTTGGACAAGAAGGCCTGGCTCGCAGGCTCCACTCTAATTCCTTCCAAAGGTGTTCTATGGGGTTGAGGTCAGGACTCTGTGCAGGCCAGTCAAGTTCCTCCACCCCAAACTCGCTCCTCCATGTCTTTATGGACCTTGCTTTGTGTACTGGTGGGCAGTCATGTTGGAACAGGAAGGGGCCGACCCCAAACTCTTCCCACAAAGTTGGGACCATGAAATTGTCCAAAATGTCTTGATATGCTGACGCCTAAAGAGTTCCCTTCACTGGAACTAAGGGGCCAAACCCAACCCCTAAAAAACAACCCCCCACACCATAATCTCCCCCCCCCCACACCATAATCTCCTCTCCACCAAACTTTACACTTGGAACAATGCAGTCAGACAAGTACCGTTCTGGCAACCACCAAATCCAGACACGTCCATCGGATTGCCAGACAGAGAAGCGTGATTGGTTACTCCACAGAACACGTCTCCACTGCTCTAGAGTCTGCTCGGCCATGGAAACCCATTCCATGAAGATCTCTACACACTGTTGTTGTGCTAATCTGAAGGCCACATGAAGTTTGGAGGTCTACAGTTATTACTGCAGAGAGTTGGCGACTTCTGAGCAATGTGCGCTTCAGCCTGCTCTGACCTCGTTCTCTCATTTTACGGGGCCGACCACTTCGTGGTTGAGTTGCTGTTCCCAGTTTCTTCCACTTTGTTATAACACCATTATCAGGTGACCATGGAATATTTAGTAGGAAGGAAATTTCAAGGATGGACTTATTGCACAGGTGGAAACCAATCACGGTACCACGCTTGTATTCACTGAGCTCCTGAGAGCGACCCGTTCCTTCACCAATGTTTGTAGAAGCCGTCTGCATACTGAGGTGCATGCTTAGACTCCTCCCAGTACAAATCCACCCCCTGCTGAAATCCCCCCTCCCGGCACAAATCTTTACCCCCCCCCATCTCCCCCCTCCCAGCTCAATTCCTCTCTCTCCCTATATGCCCCCCCCCTCACAAAAAAAAAAACAATTTTCCCCTCCTAGAACAAAGCTGCCCCCCCACTACAAATGCCCCCCTTCCAGCACACATTCCCCTCCCCCCATCACCCATGCTAGCACAAATTTTCCTTCCTAGCACAGATACCCCCCCAATTATCCCTACCAGCACAACTCCCCCCCCAAAAAAAGATACGGTATTTCCCCTCTACCATATTACTTTAATAGCACAACCCCCTCCCCCAACCCCTCCCCTCCTAGAACAAATCTTCACTCGTCCCTCCTCCCAACACAAATCCCCTCAAGTCACCACTCCTAGCACACCTCCCCAAATTTACCCTCCTAGAACAATTCTTACCCCCTGCCACTCCTCAAATTCCCCTCCTCAACACAAATACCCTCCCCCCATCTCCCTGTGGTGCCCCCCACCTCACATGATACCACACTGCCTAGGGCAGCCGCCCCTCCTGCCCACCCCTTGTGCCAGTCCTGGTGACATCATCATACCTCCTCTTGAAATGAGCGGGACCGACTGATTCTGACAGAACTCCCACGGTCCGGACTCCTCCTGCACAGCAGAGCATTATCCTACATCCCCTTGCTGCCCTGCCCACTGTCCTCCCTTACAGCGGCACACTGCAGGAGAAATGACAGCCGAGTTCAGTAAATTAGGCTGTCACTGTAATAATGTGTCCTGGAACCACAGCCAATCAGAAAACTCTGACACTGTCACGTGACAGCGGTATACCTTTCCTAATCGGCTGCAGTTTCAGGGCTTCTTATTGGTTCCTTGGAGTAAATCCTGAGCTTGCAACCCAGCAGGCCAAGAAAGGGGGGGGGGGGCAAGTATGCTCCCCCCCTACCCCCGAACCATACCAGGCCACATGCCTTCAACATGGGGGGGGGGGGTGATTTGGTGGGTGGACTCCTCCCCTGGCAAAGCACCTTGTCCCTGTGACCCTTGGTCTAGCCTTGTGTGCCGCTCAGGCTGGTTCCAATGTGGGGTATTTGTGTGGATCCCTCCACTACAGGGAGTGCTGGCAAGGGACAGAACCCATCCTGGCTCTATGCTTTGGCTCAAGGGAGAATAAAGCAGTAAACCCCAATGCCACACATCCATGGAGTCCTACGATGGTGATGAGTGACAATCTCAGCCTGGACTCCAACCAGGTCACGCCCCCAATGCGTATCACGCCGCCCCCGGAGCTTAATCATGGGGGGGCGGGGGCAGGGTTATACTCATGATTAAGCTCCAGGGGGGCGGCGTGATAGACGTTGGAGTCCAGGTTGAGGTTGTCACTCTCATCACCATTGTAGGACTGCATGGATGTGTGGCATTGGGGATTACTTCTTTCTTCTCCCTTAAGTCAAAGCACCTTGTCCCCATGTTGATAAGGACATAGGCCTCTTCTTCACAACCTTGGCCTGGTGGGTGCAGGGGTGACTTTAACAAGGGGTCCCCAGATCCCAGCACCCCCCTTTTTTTTTAAGGACATGTCAAAAACTGTGTTGTTTGTTTATTTACACTTGTCATTTTTTTTGGGTGAATGAGCAGGCGTACAGGGCGGACCGGGATCTGGGGGTCCCCTTGTTAAAGGGGGCTTCCAGATTCTGATAAGTTACTCCCCGCACCCCCACAATCACCTGGTCAGGGTTGTGGGGAAGAAGCCCTTGTTCTCATTAACATGGCAACAAGGTTCTCCCCCGAAAGTACCCCCCCAGGGCATGGGTTGAGTGCATGTGGCCTGGTATGGTTCAAGTGGCCCCATGCTTGTCCCCTCCCTTTCCTGGCCTGCCGGGCTGCATGCTCGGATAAGGGTCTGGTATGGACTGGGAGGACTGCATGCCATTTTTGTTTTTTTTATACTATTGACTTTTTTGTTTACATTTTGCTGTCAGTGGAGAATTCCCCGCTGACCGCAGGGATGAGTCATGGTTGTTAGGATGCTGGCGGGGGCCGGCTCCATAGCAACCTGCAGCTCTGAGCTGAATGTTTCAGTTCCTGCTGCAGCTGGACTGCGGTAACATAACATGTGAAAACACACGTTAAATACTGCATAACAAAAATAATTCACTCATGTGACATGCTTTTGTTTTGTGAATTGCATGTTCCTGAGTTAAATGCCGCATGAAAACCAAACATTATTTTAGCACAAATAATCATGTCGTATTTAACTCTTGATGAACTACAAGCCCATTGACCTGCTCATTGCCCAGGAAGTCGGCAATAACCTGATTTGGTAAATGAGCAAAATGACAAAAGCTGGAACCTGAGAAGAGGTTCTTCAAAGGAGGTCCTCTCCTGTGATAGGATAGGAGATGTTTTGGGGATCTTCATAAAAGATCTTCTGCTTGTAATGAGAAATTGTTAGTTGAGTTGGTTTGGACATCTTATAGGAATGTCCCCAATGTGGCTCCTTCTTGGGCAGTACGGAACACATTAAAAAAAAAAGGAGGCCACAAGGAGACCCCAGAACATGCTGGAGGGACTTACATCTCCTAGCTGGCACAGGAACACCCTCCATGATTCCTTTAAGATAAGTGAAAGAAAATGATAATAGTTTATGGGGCAGAAGATTGAGAACTTCGATTAGATGGCTTTGGGTGACACGGTGCGCAGAGTGATGATTCTTGGTGTATTGGGAAGTTGTATTGCAGTTATGGAAGTGTCAGGAGAGTATTGCTTCCAGGCATCAATGCCGTGTTCCTGCGGGCATGCGCAGCGGAACGGCGCTCCGGTGCATGCGCATTCGCGGACCGGCCTATAAAAAGGACTCTGGCACACAGACCAATTGCTGGTTTGTCTTCAGCTTCCTGTGTATCTTTGCTTCCTGTTGTTACCTGATTACCTGCCTTTGACCCGGATTGACCTTGACTATTCTGCTTGTCTCCTGAACCTGACCCTTGGCTTGTTATACGTATTACGCTCCTCTCCAGTGTTTGACCCTCTGCCTGTGACCCGGACCTGCCTGCTGTCTCCTTGCCCTTGAACCTTTGCTTGTAGCCTGGACTTCTCTTGTGGCTTTCTGCCACACTACCTCAGCCTGTATTTGAATATACTGATCCTGTGTGTGTTTGACCCTCAGCCTGGTTCTGGACTTTCTCTTGTACCCGCTCCGGCAAATCATCCACCTGCCAGTCCCTGCACAGCTACTCCTCTCTGAACTTCACGCCAGTAGCCTCCTGCTTCCTGGGTAGCCTGTGCCTCCTTGTGCATCCACTCCGTGTCTCACCTCCAGGGGGCGGACTGCGCGTAGTCGCAAGGGTGAACCGCTCTCGGCATTATGGCCTTGGTAAGTACTTCTCTGACAGGAAAACATTGGTGGAGATTTTGATGGGCTGGAGTTGGGTGTGAAGAGGTGATGAGCTCTCCATAGAGGGCCCAGGGTGGAGGGATGGTACTGAGATCTCATAGAGGAGAGTGAGGTCCCGGGTGGCACATCGAGAACAATGAAGGGCTAAAGATGAGTTTTGTTGCACTGGATGGTGTACTGAGGAGTTTAATGAGCCTCCATCATCTGACATATGAGATGGGCCACATGGATGGGTGCTGTGAGGAACAGGCTTGTGGTTTCAGGTGATCTGCACGTTCCTGGGATAGATGATGGGCGGGGGGCCCGTGGAACCCAGAATCAGTTGGGGAGGTTGGGAAACCCTTGATTCAGCTCCCTATGCACCTCCTATGTCTAAGTCACCCTGTGTCTTTAATAGGGGGACAGGGGGACTGAGAACCCCAGTCTGATCTGTACTAATCGGACTCACTGTACAACCACACTGGAATGTTATATATATATTGTATATTGTCTAATCTTTTTGTGTACTCTTTGCTGGGTCGTTTGGGATGTGGTTGTATTCCATTGTTCTATTGTGTCTGTCTGCCTTGGAAGAAAAGTATAATATGGGATGTATGTGTAGCAAGGTCTTTTACCTCTTTTGGTCTAATGAGGACCTCCAAGGCCAAAGATAGCTGACATCCTTCAATATGTGGTGGGTTGTGACGCATAGTGGGTCCAAAGATGGTGAAAGACATTGGGCGCCAAACACTTCTTGGATGTAAAAGAGGTTTCTGCAAGCGTCTCCTCCACTGGTTGGGTCCTTGACTTGATCACCGCCTGAAGTTTCCCCATTCTCCACCGTGTCCTTGGAAGAGAATATGGTTCCGATACTTGTTTCAGTTACTCACTGTGGTCCCTGGTAAAGGCAATTGGTCCCTTTGTGGCGACAGCTTCCCATCTACCTCCAACCACTGACAGGTTCTCCGGCCGACAGAACCGTCACTTTTGGTTGGACTGCAAGTCCTAACCTTGTGCTGCCCTCTTACTTCTGGATAGGCCCCCACACAGTCTGGCAGCCAGATGCCCCCAGGATAGGCCCAATCTCCGGCCTAGCAGCCCGGGGCAGACGACACACGTCCAACCAGACAGCAATCCAGGTGGCACAGAACTCAGATCACCTGACCTCACCTAAATATATAGGCTCTCCCAGCAGGCCAAGGGATTCAAGAAAACCCCTGCCCATTGGCTGGGACACCCAAATACCCATAATCTGATCTTGGGTTGCCCTTCTCGTATCTAGTACCACAGAGTACCCGGCCACCTAGTGGTAGAAGAGAAAAGTGCAACAAGGCCAAGCTTAGGGAGAAATCAATAGATCTCTAACAATCAACCAAGATAACTACTCTTGGCAAGTAAATTTGTGAGGAGCTCCCTGACTAAACTCCAGGGCAATACATCTGTCTATGTGGAGGGGGGATTCCTCCAGCAGCACCTCCCTGACGATAAGACTGTTTACTGATGAGAAGTTTGAATACACCTGACCTGTGTGTCTATTGTTATTGGACAGTTTACCCCTCCCCTGAATGCAATGGGAGGGGAGGGGTTGTCCCTGAGTGTAACCTCTCTGTACATGTGTTTCGATAAACAGTTCATGGTGAGCAACCAAATGAGTATTGCCTTGTTTGTGGTTGTCAACGGTTTGAAATATCTGATATCTACTGTATATTCAGACTGGAGGAAGTGGTATACTGACGAAAGCACTCAAACGGAGTGTGGGATGTTACGTCACATTGGTGGCAAGCAGCGGGACGCTTCCTGAAGTCTGGGACATCCAAACCTCCCCCGGGATCAAAGATCAGGATAGCAGACTTTGGTCGCCCCAGCGGAGATATGGACCTGGCATCAGAGTTCCCGGGGCTGCTGCGGATCATCCTTTTAGCATACTCTAGGACTGTGTCTGAGGATGAATACCTGGAGCTCAGGCATTAGATTCGGGTAGGACTCTGGATTGGAGCCCTCCAGGTCGCTGGTATGCAACACGCCAAGTGCTTTCAAACCTGTCAGGAAAGAAGCAAGTACCAGTCTCGCCAATATTGCTGCCTTCCTTCGCACATGCACGGTAGAGCGGCACTCCGGCGCATCCCTGGGCACAATTCAGTGAAACAGCTAATGCGCGTGCGCGATTCAGCGGAACAGAACGCAATAGCGCGCACAACATGAGCCTCCCACTGGCCTAAAAAAACCACTCTGTACCATGACCAGATTGCTGGTTTGTCTTTCAGCTCCCTGTGTGTTTCCTGCTTGTATCCTGATTCTTGATTACCTGTTGTGACCCGGATTGACCTTGACCTGCTCTGATCTCTTCCTGCATCTGACCCTCGGCTTGCCTCTCGGACCTCTCTACTTGCTTCCTGTGTTTGACCCTCGGCCTGTCTACGGATATTACTTCCTGTCTACAGTCATTGACCCTCAGCCTGCTCCTGGATTTTGCTATTGTCTTCAGTGCTTGACTCCTGGCTTGCTCACAGACTTTGCCTCCAGTTACCTGTGTTTGACCCTCGGCCTGTCTACGGATATTACTTCCTGTCTACAGTGATTGACCCTCAGCCTGCTCCTGGACTTTGCTATTGTCTTCAGTGCTTGACTCCTGGCTTGCTCACAGACTTTGCTTCCAGTTACCTGTGTTTGACCCTCGGCCTGTTTACGGACTTTGCTATCAATCTTCAGTACTAAGTCATCAGCCTGCTGACAGACCTGCTAACAATCCTTTGCACCAAACTGTTTTGCCTATCTAAGAGACTCTTACCAGTCATCTGTGTTTGACCCCCAGCTTGTTGTTGGATTAGCTATTCATCCTCCTTCTTGAGCTTCAGCATCTTCCAGTCCTGCACAGCTGTCTCCCCACCGGTGACCTTCATGCAAGACTTACCCAGCCTGCTGGTGACTCGTGCCTCTTTGTGCCCTTCACTCCCTGTACCATCTCCAGGAGTGGAGTGCGCTTAGTCGCAAGAGGTTACCGCTCTCAGCATCTCGGCCTCGGTGAGTACCCTTATCTGACACAACCCCAGAGCAACGGGCATAGGCATGCGCAGGAGGTGTGCCAGATGTGCCTGGGCACACTCTAATCACTATGTGCAGTGCAGATTCCCCTACTGCCCAGGTTTCTCCCCCTCTTGATTGGCCCCGCAGTGCTGCTGGCTTCCCTCCTCTCCTCTCCCACCTGGCTGCTGCAGGGGAAGGTGCTAGTAAATATGTAATTTACCGACCCCTTCCTTTTATAAATGAACACAGTGAACACACTCGCTCACTGTGTCCATTCATAAATGAAGTATAGTAAACTGTGTTTACTTTGCTTCAGTTTGTGAATGATCATGAAGCCACTAAGCACAGAGCACTTCCGATTCATTCATTGCCCCGTGCATCTGAGGCTGCAGAGAAAGACATGTGTTTGAGCTTTGGGGTGCACAGCGTAATGCAATAGGCTGCGTACGCTTATGGCAACGGGTCAGTGACCAACGGGCATTGCAGATGGCATTCCTGGGAGAGCGGCCCCAGGAGCAATGGGTGACTGAGTTGGACAGGTTGGTCCAGCAGGAGATAGAGCTGGACAATCAGTATCAAGGTCTGCAATGGCACGCAGAGCAGGAATATTTAGGGGGGACAACAGAATGCTCTCCAGAGGGATATGACTTTGGCGGCCCTGGATTGCTGTGGGAGAACCTTACAGATCATTTTGTGTTTGACGATGAAGGTGAACCTGACCTTGAGGACCTGTGAGAATATAGAGAGGCTGTGCTCGGTCTTGCAGGGGTCTCAGAGCTCAAACCTGATCTGGACTATTTGCTGAGTAAGGAACAGCATCTGGAAAGGGCATACAGGAAACTGCTAGAACACGCTCAGCATGCCAGAGAATCGGCAGTGGAAAATCTGGAGATTGCCGTCCCCAAACCTGAAGTGCTGACAACAGGGCAGAGCTCTGCTAACCTCTGCCCAGCACCAACAGAAGCTTCAGCCTTCAGGAGAGAAGAGGCAGTCGGCCTTTCTCCCACAATACTGACAGGGACATGTGATTTTCTGCCAGCAACATCTGTGGAGTTACCAGAAACTTCTGCAGCTGAAGCGCTGACAACTGGACAGAGTGTCCAAGACCTCTGCCCTACACTGGTGGCAGTTCCAGAGGCCCAGGGTGAGAAAGTGGTGGTCTTTCCTCCCCAGCAAGGATCCATGCACCTGGGAGACAGTACCAGAGACATGTTGTCCCAGCAGCCAGATGAGGGTAAGGGAGATGGAGCAGCCGGCTTCCCTTCCCAGCAGCAGATGGCACCCCAGAATGATGCCAGGACCCAGCAGAAGGGCTGGTAACAGTGCCGAGTGCTGCTGGCCTCTGCCCTTGCCTAACAAAAGATGTGGTCTCCATCTGTATAACCCAGAGAGGCTGGGCAGTCGGCCCAGATCCCCAACAGCATGATGGAGTGAGCCCAGCCACCCTGTCTTCTCTCCACCGGCTGAAAGGACTCCAGGGAGAAGGGCCAGTCCGCACATCTCCCCAGCGGCGGGTATGTTCTCTGAGAGAGGCAGAGGTTGGCTGGGTGAGTAATGCATCAATCAATAATCAATTTGGGAACTACTGACTAACTTCGGAGTCAACCCGTCTGGGGTCTCCTCCTGTGTTAGCCTGCTGCTGAAAGGGGAGAGATGTGACAGAGTCACTTTGGGCGGGGGGCCCGTGGAACCCAGAATCACTTGGGGAGGTTGGGAAACCCTTGTTTCAGCTCCCTATGCACCTCTAAGTCACCTTGTATCTCTAATAGGGGCACAGGGTGACCCAGAACCCCAGTCTTATCTGTACTACTTGGACTCACTGTACAACCACACTGGAATGTTGTGTGTGTGTGTATATATATATATATATATATATATATATATATATATATATATGTATATATATATATATATATATATATATATATCTATAGATATATATATATCGTGTAAAGGACTAGCGTCAAGTGTAGAGCTTGAAGGACACTGGTTGGTTCTTCTTTTTAAGGGCTTTGTTTGCCCATTTTTATTAGAGGAAAGTTCAACAAACAAAGATAGGTTTCCCTTGCAGGGGTTTCCGAATTCCTTTTCATCCACAAAACTACATTCAGCCTAGTTGGCTCTCACTTGCAGCACTGCTGCTCTGGCCTTACACTCCAGGCCCTTGTCTGTCCCATACAGACCGTTTCACCGACCACCTTGGTGCACACAGCTAACAGCCTCTTGCTGCACTGGCTCCCCCATGGAGCCCTCCTGACTCCTGGTACTCAGACTTCCTGTCTGCTGGGGTGGAGCCCAGAACTATGGTCGGGTTACTACTAAAAGCCCAGCACACACCTGACCAATCAGTATGCTGGCTGTTTTCAAAATCAGGACCCAGGACTGGGGATTTCATCCCACCCGGATCTCTCAGAAATCCCCGGGCTCCAGGTCCCAAAGTGGACCTTTCTAAGACAGGAGGAAACTGAAAAGCCAGTTTCCTCTTCATGTTACAAGCTTCCTGGAGCCAGGGGCAGACTGATAACTCATGGGGCCCCCGGGCAATAGGAAATTATGGGGCCCCCAGGCAATCCGAGATTTTGGGGCCACACAGTATATATACACACAGTGTACAATCACACAGTATACACACACATGTACACACAGTATACACAGACAGATGTAAAAAAACCACAGATTTATACATACTGTCCCTGGTTTTACTGAGGCTGGCAACCCTGATGGGGCCCCCTAGTGGCCCAGGGCCCTCGGGCAGTGCCCGAGTCGCTCAATGGTCAGTCCGCCCCTGCCTGGAGCCCCTCACATCCTCCTTCTGGAGCCTGGCAGGGCAACGCTATGCCACTATATATATATATTGTATATTGTCTCATTTTGTTGTGTACTCTTTGTTGGGTCATTGTTCTATTGTGTCTGTCTGCCTTGGGAGAAAAGTATATTATGGGATGTATGACTATGTGGGGGGGGGGACTCCTCCAGCAGCCCCTCCCTGCTGATAAGACTGTTTACTGATAAGTAGTTTGAATATACCTGACCGGTGTGTCTATTGTGATTGGAAGCAAAGGTGTGCGCAGCTTATCGCATTAGGGTGTGCACCTCAAAGCTCCAACACATATGCGTGTGTGACATATTTACTGGCCTCTTCCCCGTGTCCATCCTGAAACAATGGGGGGGGGAGACAAGGGAGCACACAGGGGGACCCGGGCAGCAGAAAGAAGAGAAACAGGGACAGGAGGGGTGGCGAGGGTGGCATATATTGGTACCGATCACCTGTATTTTCCAGTGGCAGCTGAATGTCGGCAAGAGGGAGAGGGGGAGAAGCCTACTTTCAGCTGCTGCAGGAGGAGAATACAGATCGGTTCCACTAAAGTCCACCTCCGTCACCTCCGCCGCCTCTCCTTTCCAGGTTCAGGGGGGCGACAAGGAAGGATTGTGGTTTACCTGTTACTTGCCCTCGATCGACAGGTAGATCGCAATTGACAGGTTCACAACCCCAGGATTAGGGTGTGTCCAGGCACACCTGGCACACCCCTTGCGCACGCCTATAATTCGAAGTTTACCCCGCCTGGAATGCAAAGGGAGGTGTTGTCCCTGACTGTGACGTAGAGATTTCACTATACGCTATGCGTAATACATGTCTCTTGCGCTACTAAGCGCCCTTTCAGCCTTTTGGTATAATGCATCTTAATAAACCTCGGGTAACTTAATAGAATGCATTCAAGAACATTATCCATTAGTTAGTTGAGACTAATCTAGCTCAATAGAAGTTAGTTCCATTAAAATTCAACACAGTCGTTGTACAGTTTAATCTTTCCACTTGTAGGTTCAGTTTATTCAGTACTGTAGCTCTGAAGCTCTTATTTGCTGGATACCAAGTCTTGTACCATTTAATCGTTTGAGATAAAACATGAACTTAACCTGCTCCCTGATAGTCTGGGCCTAATGTTCTTTGTATTGTAATATTGCTGTGAATCTACTGTATAACATGAGATGGGTCATATATAAAGTGGTGATGAGCTCTCATTAGAGGGTCCAGTATTGATGGTTTTGGGATCTCATAGAGGAGAGTGAGGTTCTGGGAGACACATGGAGAACAATGAAGGACTATAGGTGAGCAGGTCGCTGTGGCACTGGATGGTGTACTGAGGCGTGTAATGAGCCTCCATCATCTGACATATGACATGAGATGGGCGCTGTGAGGAATGGGCTTGTGGTTTCAGGTGATCTGCACGTTCCTGGTTTAGATGGGGCATATGGCTGGGCACTGTGAGGAACAGGCTCGTAGTTTCAGGTGATCTGCACGTTCCTGGTTTAGATGGGACATATGGCTGGGTACTGTGGGGAACAGGCTCGTAGTTTCAGGTGATCTGCTTGTTCCTGGGATAAATGGGACATATATCTGGGCACTGTGAGGAACAGGCTCATGGTTTCAGGTGATCAGCACGTTCCTCGGATATTTTGGCAGAGGAAGGAGCGTGTACACAGCATTACTAGAAATAACACAAGCTCCCTTTCTGATTCACAAGGCGCCCGCCAGCAGGAAGGAAGGTGTTATTCTGTCTCATTAGATGTTTACACACCGCCTCGCCCGCTGACTTTGGAGTCCATTTCAATTGTTTGTGGGCAAAACCAATCCGGGTCCCAACATGTTTACCCTGAACTGGGGCCAAGGCTGGTGAGCTATTCTCAGCCCTAACAGATGGATTTACTCAGTTTATATACAGAAGACATCCACCTTCTACAACACCCTGGTCCTGAGAGCAATGACCCCCCACAATGTGTTCCCCACCACCAGCCATGGGCGCCCTAGTACTGAGAGAAATGACCCCCCCCACAATGTGTCCCCCACCACCAGCCATGGGCTCCCCGGTACTGAGAGCAATGACACCTCACAATGTGTCCCCCACCACCAGCCATGGGCTCCCCGGTACTGAGAGCAATGACCCCTCACAATGTGTCCCCCACCACCAGCCATGGGCTCCCCGGTACTGAGAGCAATGACACCTCACAATGTGTCCCCCACCACCAGCCATGGGCTCCCAGGTACTGAGAGCAATGACCCCCCACAATGTGTCCCCCACCACCAGCCATGGGCTCCCCGGTACTGAGAGCAATGACCCCCCCACAATGTGTCCCCCACCACCAGCCATGGGCTCCCAGGTACTGAGAGCAATGACCCCCCACAATGTGTCCCCCACCACCAGCCATGGGCTCTCCGGTACTTAGAGCAATGACCCCCCACAATGTGTATCCCACCACCAGCCATGGGCTCCCCGGTACTGAGAGCAATGACCCCCCACAATGTGTCCCCCACCACCAGCCATGGGCTCCCAGTTACTGAGAGCAATGACCCCCCACAATGTGTCCCCCACCACCAGCCATGGGCTCCCCGGTACTGAGAGCAATGACCCCCCACAATGTGTCCCCCACCACCAGCCATGGGCTCCCCGGTCCACCAGCCATGGGCTCCCCGCTACTGAGAGCAATGACACCACACAATGTGTCCCCCACCACCAGCCATGGGCTCCTCGGTACTGAGAACAATGGCCCCCCACAATGTGTCCTCCACCACCAGCCATGGGCTCCCAGTTACTGAGAACAATGACCCCCCACAATGTGTCCTCCACCACCAGCCATGGGCTCCCAGTTACTGAGAACAATGACCCCCCACAATGTGTCCTCCACCACCAGCCATGGGCTCCCAGTTACTGAGAGCAATGACCTCCCACAATGTGTTCCCCACCACCAGCCATGGGCTCCCTGCTACTGAGAGCAATGACCTCCCACAATGTGTTCCCCACCACCAGCCATGGGCTCCCTGCTACTGAGAGCAATGACACCACACAATGTGTCCCCCATAACCAGCCATGGGCTCCTCGGTACTGAGAACAATGACCCCCCACAATGTGTCCTCCACCACCAGCCATGGGCTCCCAGTTACTGAGAACAATGACCTCCCCACAATGTGTTCTCCACCACCAGCCATGGGCTCCCAGGTACTGAGAGCAATGACCCCCACCACCAGCCATGGGCTCCCCGCTACTGAGAGCAATGACACCACACAATGTGTCCCCCACCACCAGCCATGGGCTCCCAGGTACTGAGAGCAATGACACCACACAATGTGTCCCCCACCACCAGCCATGGGCTCCTCGGTACTGAGAACAATGACCCCTCACAATGTGTCCCCCACCACCAGCCATGGGCTCCCAGTTACTGAGAACAATGACCTCCCCAACAATGTGTCCCCCACCACCAGCCATGGGCTCCCAGTTACTGAGAACAATGACCCCCCCACAATGTGTCCTCCACCACCAGCTATGGGCTCCTCGGTACTGAGAACAATGACCCCCCCACAATGTGTCCTCCACCACCAGCCATGGGCTCCCAGGTACTGAGAACAATGACCCCCCCACAATGTGTCCTCCACCACCAGCTATGGGCTCCTCGGTACTGAGAACAATGACCCCCCCACAATGTGTCCTCCACCACCAGCCATGGGCTCCCAGGTACTGAGAACAATGACCCCCCCACAATGTGTCCTCCACCACCAGCCATGGGCTCCCAGGTACTGAGAACAATGACCCCCCCACAATGTGTCCTCCACCACCAGCTATGGGCTCCTCGGTACTGAGAACAATGACCCCCCCACAATGTGTCCTCCACCACCAGCCATGGGCTCCCAGGTACTGAGAACAATGACCCCCCCACAATGTGTCCTCCACCACCAGCTATGGGCTCCTCGGTACTGAGAACAATGACCCCCCCACAATGTGTCCTCCACCACCAGCCATGGGCTCCCAGGTACTGAGAACAATGACCCCCCCACAATGTGTCCTCCACCACCAGCCATGGGCTCCCAGGTACTGAGAACAATGACCCCCCCACAATGTGTCCTCCACCACCAGCCATGGGCTCCCAGGTACTAAGAGCAATGGCCCATTCTGCTGGGCACAGGTGACACAGAAGGTCTCACTAGTCACCAGCAGTTTTGATTTGTGGGACTGTGGAGGAGGACACTAGTTCTCAGGATGAAAGTGACACTTGTTATGGTCTTCATTGTAACAAAGAAGGTCTCGTCATTTTCACATCAGTTCCTTCTTACTTTTTGGACTCGGTGGTCTCCCATTTCTGGTTGGATTCGGCAGAATTATTTGATTGAATTGATTTTTTATGTTCCACCTTTGACTGACTTGGCTTTTATTCATGGTGTCAGCCAGTTCCCATCCCCCCACACAGCTAAAGATTTTTTGTGCTTATATTCTGCAGGACCTCTAGGTGTATTACTGGTGACACCAGCTTAAGTGGCCATTCCTTCCCACGGACTATTCTTTACCATCCCCATTGGACTGTTTATAACCCGGTTGCCGACCACAATACGTTTGTACGTTGCAGTTTGCAAGTTGTTTCCCGGGGTTATGTATTTTTTTCCAACCAGTGATTGCCTTCTCATGAAAGCAGTCAGAGTGGCTCATTAGCTTCTGGATCCCTTTCAGAAGCGTCTGAAATAAAAAATTGCAATGATTGCCATTTTATTCCCTAGGGTCTCTGCTAAAAAATATATATATATATAAAATGTTTGGGGGTTATAAGTAATTTTCTAGCATTTACTGATTTAAACTTGTAAACACAAATTTCCAGAAAAGGTCAGGAAGTGTTTACTGCGGGATAATCGCATCATTCGGATGTTTTAGGTCCTTATCCACCCTTCTGTATATCCAGCTGATTTGGCTCCATCTGGTGGTGTCTTTTATTTTTGTCTGGTATAACAGAGTAGGCTTGCACCTTCCAAATTTGCTTTGAATCTTGGAGCTAAAAAAGTTAGGAGCCAGTTTTTTTTTTTTAACTAACAAAGCTTAAGGGTAGAAGATGTAACATGTTCGCGGAGATGAACTCATCCTTTAACCCTTTCACAGACAGACCACATGTTTAAAAAATTATTTTAGGCTTGAAGATTACATAAAATGCCCAAAATATGATATATTTTGTGAAAGCAGACACCCTAGAGAATAAAATAGTGGTAGTTCTATCTTTTTATGTCACGTGATTATATTACCGCAAAGGTCCAGGAAACTTCAGTTAAAAACACATTCAAGTTGATTTTAGGGGGCACAAAAATGCAATAAATGTTTTTGGAAACAAAAGCTGAGGTTGCAAATAGATACTCAACATGTCAAACCTTAAATTTGTGTGCATCCCTGAAATGGTGACAAACTTCAGCAGCTTTATATTTTCCATAGGTGAAGCTTTAAATGCCCCCTATTGACCCTTCCTGGAGGGATCTGCCTCAGGGGGGGGGGGTGCAAAAAATAAAATTCATGGATACATCTTTTTACAAGGGTTTATCATCTTGCTCAAATTCAGGTTAATAATGTACTATGTACCCCATACTCCTTCACATATGGGGGGATGGGGATCTGGGGACCCCTTGTTATAGGGGCCTTTCTGATTCCGATAAGCCCCTCACCCACAGACCCCCACAACCACCGGCCACAGTTGTGGGGATGAGGCCCTTGTCCCCATCAACATGGGTACAAAGTGCTTTGAGGTGGGAGGACAGAGCCCCCCTTGCACCAAAGCACCTACCCCCCCATGTTGAGAGTATGTGGCCTGGTATGGTGCAGGAGGAGGGCGCTCGTTCATCTCCCCCCTTCCTGACCTGTCAGGCTGCATGCTCAGGTAAGGGTCTGGTATGGATTTTGAGGGGGACCCCACGCCATTTTTTTTAACTGACATTTTTTTTTACTGTCAGCTGGGAAGCTCGTTGACAGCCTTAACAACTAGCTTACACTGCACCCTGATTGGGCAAAGCTTTAGAAAAAGTGAGGTCCGCCTGTGCCGTGTTATACCGGATATGTATATCAACCCGTACCTGAAGGTTCATAATAAAAATGTCCATGCATTGAAGGTCCATAATCAGAAGGTCCATGCATTGAAGGTCCATAATCGGAAGGTCCATGCATTGAAGGCCCATAATCAAAAGGTCCATGCATTAAAAGTTCATAATTGGAAGGTCTATGAATTAAAGGTTCATAATCTGAAGGTCCATGCGTTGAAGGTCCATTGTCGGAAGGTCCATGCATTGAAAGTCCATAATCAAAAGGTCCATGCATTGAAGGTCCATAATTGGAAGGTCTATGCATTGAAGGTCCATAATCTGAAGGTCCATGCATTGAAAGTCCATTGTCGGAAAGACCCATGCTTCGAAGATCCATAATCAAAAGGTCCATGCATTGAAGGTCCAAAAATGGAAGGTCCATGCATTGAAGGTCCATAATCAGAAGGTCCATGCATTGAAAGTCCATAATTGGAAGGTCCATGCATTGAAGGGTCATAATCTGAAGGTCCATGCGTTAAAGGTCCATTGTCGGAAGGCCCATGCATTGAAGGTCCATAATCAGAAGGTCCATGCATTGAAGGTCCAAAAATGGAAGGTCCATGCATTGAAGGTCCATAATCAGAAGGTCCATGCATTGAAGGTCCAAAAATGGAAGGTCCATGCATCGAAGGTCCATAATCAGAAGGTCCATGCATTGAAGGTCCAAAAATGGAAGGTCCATGCATTGAAGGTCCATAATCAGAAGGTCCATGCATTGAAAGTCCATAATTGGAAGGTCGATGCATTGAAGGGCCATAATCTGAAGTTCCATGCGTTGAAGGTCCATTGTCGGAAGGCCCATGCATTGAAGGTCCATAATCAGAAGGTCCATGCATTGAAAGTCCATATTTAAAGAAAAAAGACACGCTGCGCTAGAGTCAATCTGTTATCTCTTGAGTATAAGATATGTGCAAATTTCAATTAGTGATAAATAAAAATCAAAACGTATATATAAAAATAAATTCATATAAACCAGACAATTTAAAGTGCAATGTGCATAAGAAATATTGCCAAATATTTAAAGTGCGTAACAAATACAAAAGTGCTTAGTGCTCCATAATAATTATAATAAACAGTCCTGATAGATAATCATAAAGTGATTGGTGAAAAGTAATGTAAATCAACATCAAATAGGTGTGTAAAAACAGTGTCCGTAAATAGTGTTATCCAACATTCTCATGAAATCCTTGGTGCTGCAAACCATGCTCCGTTGTACTACAGTGGCCCCCCTAGGTTAATGTGCCCACCTCAGAGCGTGTGACCCAGCTGCTACCCTGAGACTGAGTCAAACCACGCTTTAGAGCCACCCCCGGGCTCTGTACTGATTGACAGATGTCGGTCTCCAGCTTGGTTCAATACAGCTCACATTCTGACCCCTGTTTCACCAGAAGGTCATAAAAAGCAGGTTCCCTCTCTGGGATACAAACGGATCAGCTGGTCATGCAACTCCTATTCCTTCTGTGCTGCCTCCAGGTGATTGGATGGATACCAGCCAGTACAAATTCCCTCAATGGGGTCCGGTGCACATGGGAATAGAAAAGGCAAAATCTAGTGCTCTTTGTATATCAAAACGGTTTATTTCCTATTAAAACATTACTCACAAACGCAGCACTTAAGCACTTAAGGGGAGGGGTCTGTGTATGGGGGGGTCTGTGTATGGGGAGGGGTCTGTATATGGGAGGGTCTGTGTATGGGGGGTCTGTGTATGGGGGGTCTGTGTATGGGGAGGGGCCTGTGTATGGGGAGGGGTCTGTGTATGGGGGGTCTGTGTATGGGGGGGCCTGTGGATGGGGAGGGGTCTATGTATGGGGGGGTCTGTGTATGGGGAGGGGCCTGTGTATGGGGAGGGGTCTGTGTATGGGGAGGGGCCTGTGTATGGGGAGGGGTCTATGTATGGGGAGGGGTCTGTGTATGGGGAGGGGCCTGTGTATGGGGAGGGGTCTGTGTATGGGGAGGGGTCTGTGTATGGGGAGGGGTCTATGTATGGGGAGGGGTCTATGTATGGGGAGGGGTCTGTGTATGGGGAGGGGCCTGTGTATGGGGAGGGGTCTGTGTATGGGGGGTCTGTGTATGTTGAGGGGTCTGTGTATGGGGGGTCTGTGGATGGGGAGGGGTCTATGTATGGGGGGTCTGTGTATGGGGAGGAGTCTGTGTATGGGGGGTCTGTGTATGGGGGGTCTGTGTATGGGGGGTCTGTGTATGGGGAGGGGTCTGTGTATGGGGGTTCTGTGTATGTGGAGGGGTCTGTGTATGGGGGGTCTGTGTATGGTGGGTTTGTGTATGGGGAGGGGTCTGTGTATGGGGGTTCTGGGTATGTGGAGGGGTCTGTGTATGGGGGGTCTGTGTATGGGGGGGTCTGTGTATGGGGAGGGGTCTGTGTATGGGGGTCTGTGTATGGGGAGGGATCTGTATATGGGAGGGTCTGTGTATGGGGGTCTGTGTATGGGGGTCTGTGTATGGGGGGTCTGTGTATGGGGGGCTCTGTGTATAGGGGGTCTGTGTATGGGGGGGTCTGTGTATGGGGAGGGGTCTGTGTATGGGGTGGGTCTGTGTATGGGGGATCTGTGTATGGGGAGGGGTCTGTGTATGGAGGGGTCTGTGTATGGGGGGCTCTGTGTATAAGGGGTCTGTGTATGGGGAGGGGTCTGTGTATGGGGGGGGGTCTGTGTATGGGGGAGTCTGTGTATAGGGGGTCTGTGTATGGGGAGGGGTCTGTGTATGGGGGGGTCTGTGTATGGGGGGCTCTGTGTATAAGGTGTCTGTGTATGGGGAGGGGTCTGTGTATGGGGGGGTCTGTGTATGGGGGAGTCTGTGTATAGGGGGTCTGTGTATGGGGAGGGGTCTGTGTATGGGGGGGTCTGTGTATGGTGGGTTTGTGTATGGGGAGGGGTCTGTGTATGGGGGTTCTGGGTATGTGGAGGGGTCTGTGTATGGGGGGTCTGTGTATGGGGGGGTCTGTGTATGGGGAGGGGTCTGTGTATGGGGGTCTGTGTATGGGGAGGGATCTGTATATGGGAGGGTCTGTGTATGGGGGTCTGTGTATGGGGGTCTGTGTATGGGGGGTCTGTGTATGGGGGGCTCTGTGTATAGGGGGTCTGTGTATGGGGGGGTCTGTGTATGGGGAGGGGTCTGTGTATGGGGTGGGTCTGTGTATGGGGGATCTGTGTATGGGGAGGGGTCTGTGTATGGAGGGGTCTGTGTATGGGGGGCTCTGTGTATAAGGGGTCTGTGTATGGGGAGGGGTCTGTGTATGGGGGGGGGTCTGTGTATGGGGGAGTCTGTGTATAGGGGGTCTGTGTATGGGGAGGGGTCTGTGTATGGGGGGGTCTGTGTATGGGGGGCTCTGTGTATAAGGTGTCTGTGTATGGGGATGGGTCTGTGTATGGGGGGGTCTGTGTATGGGGGAGTCTGTGTATAGGGGGTCTGTGTATGGGGAGGGGTCTGTGTATGGGGGGGTCTGTGTATGGGGAGTCTGTGTATAGGGGGTCTGTGTTTGGGGAGGGGTCTGTGTATGGGGGGTCTGTGTATGGGGGGCTCTGTGTATAAGGGGTCTGTGTATGGAGGGGTCTGTGTATGGGGGGGTCTGTGTATAGGGGGGGTCTGTGTATGGAGGGGTTTGTGTATGGGGGGGGGTCTGTGTATAGGGAGGGGTCTGTGTATGGGGGGGTCTGTGTATAGGGGGTCTGTGTATGGGGAGCGGTCTGTGTATGGGGGGGTCTGTGTATGGGGGGTCTGTGTATGGAGGGTCTGTGTATGGGGAGGGGTCTGTGTATGGGGGGTCTGTGTATGGGGATGGGTCTGTGTATGGGAGGGTCTGTGTATGGAGGGGTCTGTGTATGGGGGGGTCTGTGTATAGGGGGGGTCTGTGTATGGAGGGGTTTGTGTATGGGGGGGGGGTCTGTGTATAGGGAGGGGTCTGTGTATGGGGGGGTCTGTGTATAGGGGGTCTGTGTATGGGGAGCGGTCTGTGTATGGGGGGTCTGTGTATGGGGGGTCTGTGTATGGAGGGTCTGTGTATGGGGAGGGGTCTGTGTATGGGAGGGTCTGTGTATGGGGGGTCTGTGTATGGGGGGGTCTGTGTATGGGGGGCTGTGTATGAGGGGGTCTGTGTATGGGGGGCTGTGTATGAGGGGGTCTGTGTACGCGGGGATCTGTGTATGGGGGGCTGTGTATGAGGGGGTCTGTGTACGGGGGGGTCTGTGTATGGGGGGCTGTGTATGAGGGGGTCTGTGTACGGGGGGGTCTGTGTATGGGGGGCTGTGTATGAGGGGGCCTGTGTACGGGGGGGTCTGTGTATGGGGGGTCTGTGTACAGGGGGGTCTGTGTATGGGGGGCTGTGTATGAGGGGGTCTGTGTACGGGGGGGTCTGTGTATGGGGGGCTGTGTATGAGGGGGCCTGTGTACGGGGGGGTCTGTGTATAGGGGGGTCTGTGTATGGGGGGGTCTGTGTATGGGGGGTCTGTGTATGGGGAGCGGTCTGTATATGGGGGGGTCTGTGTATGGGGGGTCTGTGTATGGAGGGTCTGTGTATGGGGAGGGGTCTGTGTATGGGGGGTCTGTGTATGGGGAGGGGTCTGTGTATGGGAGGGTCTGTGTATGGGGGGTCTGTGTATGGGGGGGTCTGTGTATGGGGGGCTGTGTATGAGGGGGTCTGTGTACGGGGGGGTCTGTGTATGGGGGGTCTGTGTATGGGGAGGGGTCTGTGTATGGGAGGGTCTGTGTATGGGGGGTCTGTGTATGGGGGGGTCTGTGTATGGGGGGCTGTGTATGAGGGGGTCTGTGTACGGGGGGTCTGTGTATGGGGGGCTGTGTATGAGGGGGTCTGTGTACGGGGGGGTCTGTGTATGGGGGGCTGTGTATGAGGGGGTCTGTGTACGGGGGGGTCTGTGTATGGGGGGCTGTGTATGAGGGAGCCTGTGTACGGGGGGTCTGTGTATGGGGGGTCTGTGTACAGGGGGGTCTGTGTATGGGGGGCTGTGTATGAGGGGGTCTGTGTACGGGGGGGTCTGTGTATGGGGGGCTGTGTATGAGGGGGCCTGTGTACGGGGGGGGGGGGTCTGTGTATAGGGGGGTCTGTGTATGGAGGGGTTTGTGTATGGGGGGGGGTCTGTGTATAGGGAGGGGTCTGTGTATGGGGGGGTCTGTGTATAGGGGGTCTGTGTATAGGGGGTCTGTGTATGGGGAGCGGTCTGTGTATGGGGGGGTCTGTGTATGGGGGGTCTGTGTATGGAGGGTCTGTGTATGGGGAGGGGTCTGTGTATGGGGGGTCTGTGTATGGGGGGGGGTCTGTGTATGGGGAGGGGTCTGTGTATGGGAGGGTCTGTGTATGGGGGGTCTGTGTATGGGGGGGTCTGTGTATGGGGGGCTGTGTATGAGGGGGTCTGTGTACGGGGGGGTCTGTGTATGGGGGGTCTGTGTATGGGGAGGGGTCTGTGTATGGGGGGGTCTGTGTATGGGGAGTCTGTGTATAGGGGGTCTGTGTTTGGGGAGGGGTCTGTGTATGGGGGGTCTGTGTATGGGGGGCTCTGTGTATAAGGGGTCTGTGTATGGAGGGGTCTGTGTATGGGGGGGTCTGTGTATAGGGGGGGTCTGTGTATGGAGGGGTTTGTGTATGGGGGGGGGGGGTCTGTGTATAGGGAGGGGTCTGTGTATGGGGGGGTCTGTGTATAGGGGGTCTGTGTATGGGGAGCGGTCTGTGTATGGGGGGGTCTGTGTATGGGGGGTCTGTGTATGGAGGGTCTGTGTATGGGGAGGGGTCTGTGTATGGGGGGTCTGTGTATGGGGAGGGGTCTGTGTATGGGAGGGTCTGTGTATGGAGGGGTCTGTGTATGGGGGGGTCTGTGTATAGGGGGGGTCTGTGTATGGAGGGGTTTGTGTATGGGGGGGGTCTGTGTATAGGGAGGGGTCTGTGTATGGGGGGGTCTGTGTATAGGGGGTCTGTGTATGGGGAGCGGTCTGTGTATGGGGGGGTCTGTGTATGGGGGGTCTGTGTATGGAGGGTCTGTGTATGGGGAGGGGTCTGTGTATGGGAGGGTCTGTGTATGGGGGGTCTGTGTATGGGGGGGTCTGTGTATGGGGGGCTGTGTATGAGGGGGTCTGTGTATGGGGGGCTGTGTATGAGGGGGTCTGTGTACGGGGGGGTCTGTGTATGGGGGGTCTGTGTATGGGGAGGGGTCTGTGTATGGGAGGGTCTGTGTATGGGAGGGTCTGTGTATGGGGGGGTCTGTGTATGGGGGGGTCTGTGTATGGGGGGCTGTGTATGAGGGGGTCTGTGTACGTGGGGGTCTGTGTATGGGGGGCTGTGTATGAGGGGGTCTGTGTACGGGGGGGTCTGTGTATGGGGGGCTGTGTATGAGGGGGTCTGTGTACGGGGGGGTCTGTGTATGGGGGGCTGTGTATGAGGGGGCCTGTGTACGGGGGGTCTGTGTATGGGGGGTCTGTGTACAGGGGGGTCTGTGTATGGGGGGCTGTGTATGAGGGGGTCTGTGTACGGGGGGGTCTGTGTATGGGGGGCTGTGTATGAGGGGGCCTGTGTACGGGGGGGTCTGTGTATAGGGGGGTCTGTGTATGGGGGGGTCTGTGTATAGGGGGTCTGTGTATGGGGAGCGGTCTGTATATTGGGGGGTCTGTGTATGGGGGGTCTGTGTATGGAGGGTCTGTGTATGGGGAGGGGTCTGTGTATGGGGGGTCTGTGTATGGGGAGGGGTCTGTGTATGGGAGGGTCTGTGTATGGGGGGTCTGTGTATGGGGGGGTCTGTGTATGGGGGGCTGTGTATGAGGGGGTCTGTGTACGGGGGGGTCTGTGTATGGGGGGTCTGTGTATGGGGAGGGGTCTGTGTATGGGAGGGTCTGTGTATGGGGGGTCTGTGTATGGGGGGGTCTGTGTATGGGGGGCTGTGTATGAGGGGGTCTGTGTACGGGGGGTCTGTGTATGGGGGGCTGTGTATGAGGGGGTCTGTGTACGGGGGGGTCTGTGTATGGGGGGCTGTGTATGAGGGAGCCTGTGTACGGGGGGTCTGTGTATGGGGGGTCTGTGTACAGGGGGGTCTGTGTATGGGGGGCTGTGTATGAGGGGGTCTGTGTACGGGGGGGTCTGTGTATGGGGGGCTGTGTATGAGGGGGCCTGTGTACGGGGGGGTCTGTGTATAGGGGGTCTGTGTATGGAGGGGTTTGTGTATGGGGGGGGTCTGTGTATAGGGAGGGGTCTGTGTATGGGGGGGTCTGTGTATAGGGGGTCTGTGTATGGGGAGCGGTCTGTGTATGGGGGGTCTGTGTATGGGGGGTCTGTGTATGGAGGGTCTGTGTATGGGGAGGGGTCTGTGTATGGGGGGTCTGTGTATGGGGAGGGGTCTGTGTATGGGAGGGTCTGTGTATGGGGGGTCTGTGTATGGGGGGCTGTGTATGAGGGGGTCTGTGTACGGGGGGGTCTGTGTATGGGGGGTCTGTGTATGGGGAGGGGTCTGTGTATGGGAGGGTCTGTGTATGGGGGGTCTGTGTATGGGGGGGTCTGTGTATGGGGGGCTGTGTATGAGGGGGTCTGTGTACGGGGGGGTCTGTGTATGGGGGGCTGTGTATGAGGGGGTCTGTGTACGGGGGGGTCTGTGTATGGGGGGCTGTGTATGAGGGGGTCTGTGTACGGGGGGGGTCTGTGTATGAGGGGGTCTGTGTACAGGGGGGTCTGTGTATGGGGGGCTGTGTATGAGGGGGTCTGTGTACGGGGGGGTCTGTGTATGAGGGGGTCTGTGTACAGGGGGGTCTGTGTATGGGGGGCTGTGTATGAGGGGGTCTGTGTACGGGGGGGTCTGTGTATGGGGGGCTGTGTATGAGGGGGCCTGTGTACGGGGGGTCTGTGTATGGGGGGCTGTGTATGAGGGGGTCTGTGTACGGGGGGGTCTGTGTATGGGGGGCTGTGTATGAGGGGGCCTGTGTACGGGGGGTCTGTGTATGGGGGGTCTGTATATAGGGGGTCTGTGTACGAGGGGGTCTGTGTACGGGGGGGTCTGTGTATGGGGGGCTGTGTATGAGGGGGCCTGTGTACGGGGGGTCTGTGTATGGGGGGTCTGTATATAGGGGGTCTGTGTACGGGGGGGTTTATACTGTGTGTGTCGGTCAATTCCCCATTGTTCCAGCATTGAGAGATGTCCTCGCTGTCCTCTGTTCTGTATATACTTCATTTACAAGGACAAACTATCTCAGTTGGCAAAGAGTTTGTCTCTTGACAGACATGAGAGTGAAGTGATGAGGTGACAAGCCTAATGTCTAGAAGACTCAGCCCGCCGTGATGGGTGAAGATTGGGGCCTTTTTTCTGGTAGTTTTTGAATCAGGACCTCGCGGTAGGATTGGTAAGATGTTTCCTGTATCTTTGGTATCCAGTTCACTCCTTTTGGCTGCCTATCATTTCATTCCTCCACACTAGAGGGCGCTGGTTCTGGCAAGCCATAGAGCCGCTCTGTAATGTAGTCAGCTTGTTGATCAGGAGCTTTTTCTTCATGCAGGTCTGGGGTCATCTGTGGTCAGGAGCTCAGCATTAGGAAGAAGTCTGCAGATATCTCTGTAAGTATTTGCACTGCAGAAAGGCGGCGCCCAGGAACACGTGTCAGACCCAGAGGGGGAGGAGTCCCATGGATTCCTTTCTGTGCTGAAGATGGCAGCCATTGCTGGAAGCGTGTGAGCAGACCGGTGTGCTGCAGGTAGGGTTGCCTCCTCATCCCTTTAAATCTGAACACATATGAATTACACAGGTTCTGTGGCTGATTAAGGTGGTAATCACAATCACTTGGTGTCTTATCTGCATTAATCACCCTCAGAACCCGAGTAATTCATATGTGTTCAATTATAAAGGGATGAGGTGACAACTCCACTAACAAGGCTGTGTGTGTTCAGCCCCGGGGTAATGGTACCTGTGGGGGGGGGGGGGCACTGGCAGGTGGGGTGCAGGCTTCTTGGGGTACCATGTTTGTTTTTCTCCTTGTTGCTGTGAGACTTCTTGGAGGGGGTCAGGGGTCAGCAAACTGCTTTCTTCAATGGGGGGGAGCATGACTGGGAGGGGTGTGCGGCCACCACCATCAGGTCCAGAGGACGATGGACGAAGTCTCGCTGATGCGGTGTCCCCTGAGGAGTCAGGTATGGCGGGTGGTTCATGGCCTCTGCATTTATCTGGTCTGGTGACTACTCATCTCCTGTGACCAGGCAGGACTTGGTGTCCACATTGGAAGGTTTAGAGAAAAAGCTTGTGGGTGTGTTCTCCTTCTTTACACAGGGAGGAAAGAAAGGTGGAGGATCCCTTTCTCCTGACGCCCCTCCGGTGTTAGAGCCGGAATGGGTGGAAGTGGAGGAAGAGCCCAAAGAGGGTGAGGTACAGAACTTCACTTCTGAGGATCTTCAGGGCCAGACTGTGTCGCAGGTCCTTGAGGGTACTTTGGTGGACATGGTGCCTCCTGATTTGTCTCTGGTGGAGTCTACAGCTCCAGAATGTCCCCCGCTGGGCAGGTCCTTGAGGGTCCTTTGGTGGACATGGTGCGTCCTGATTTGTCTCTGGTGGAGTCTACAGCTCCAGAATGTCCCCCGCTGGGCAGGTCCTTGAGGGTCCTTTGGTGGACATGGTGCGTCCTGATTTGCCTCTGGTGGAGTCTACAGCTCCAGAGTGTCCCCTGCTGGGCAGGTCCTTGAGGGTCCTTTGGTGGACATGGTGCGTCCTGATTTGCCTCTGGTGGAGTCTACAGCTCCAGAGTGTCCCCCGCTGGGCAGGTCCTTGAGGGTACTTTGGTGGATATGGTGCCTCCTGATTTGCCTCTGGTGGAGTCTACAGCTCCAGAGTGTCCCCCGCTGGGCAGGTCCTTGAGGGTACTTTGGTGGACATGGTGTGTCCTGATTTGCCTCTGGTGGAGTCTACAGCTCCAGAGTGTCCCCTGCTGGGCTCCTGGCGGCCTCTTCAGAGGGCCCTGTCATTTCCACCACACTCCAACTTAGAGGCCTCACTTCCTGTTTCCCTTACTACAGTAGCCGATGCCTGCACTCCAAGCCGATTGACGAATCAGCTCGGGGTGCCGACATTGCGGGATTCCAGGACAGGTAAGTGTCCTTATATTAAAAGTCAGCAGCTACAGGATTTGTACAGGATTTGTACCTGCTGACTTTTAATTATTTTTTATAAACACTGGAGCTCCTCTTTAATAACTAAAACATTAATATGATCAATAAACAAATTTTGACTTAATTTTCCAGTTTTTATAGTAAATAAATAGAATTATAATAATAGACGTTTCCCATAGAGGTTACAATACGGAGACATCTAGTGGTCAAATGATAAAATGACATGATCCTCAAAATTAATCCACTAAAAGCCATGTAGACCCAGATGTATCTCACATCCTATGGCTTCTTACATCCAAAAGGAAGGGTTGAGTGACATCTAGTGGTAAAAAAATATAACTATAAAAATACAGTGCCTTGAAAAAGTATTCACACCCCTTGAAATTTTCCACATTTTGTCATGTTACAACCAAAAATGTAAATGTATTTTATTGAGATTTTATGTGATAGACCAACACAAAGTGGCCCATAATTGTGAAGTGGAAGGAAAATATCCACAGTACACCCTCCGGGAGTGAAAAATTGGCAGGTTGATTTTGTCAGTCATTGGAGGTTGACCCCGGGGGAATGGTCCCTCCATCCAGAGGTTTTCAAGGCACTTTGCCAGTGTTGTGGAAAGCCAAACATGGGTCTACTGGCTTCCAGGTTCAAGGCGAAGCAGAGAAGACTTGCGTCCAGGACCAAGGACCGCAAGAATTTGCACCGGACACCCTGATAACGCCTTACCTGAAGACCTGCAGGTTATGTGAGTGTACAGGTATGCAAACTTGTTATAAGCAAATTTTGGGCATAGCTCAGGCCTCCAGGCAGGAGGGAGGTGTGCTCCAATTTGCAGACAGCCGTGTTCCTGTGAGGAGGCAGTTGTTCTACTAAAGAGACAGCACTCCATGTTGGAGATTCCATGTCCATTGGGCTGAGAGTCTTGAAGACTGAGAGAGTCTGGGAGACTGGGAGAGAAGAGATGACTAGTAGAGTCCCGGGGACTGAGAGAATCTGGACATTACTTTTGCTGTGTTTAATAAAAAAACAAAAAAGTGGCCTGACAAGCCCTGAAATGAAGCTCAAACTGCCATGGTCTCACTTAAAAATAGCTTCTACCACTGAGCTAACTATCCCCTATATCACACTGTGTACCAGATTCACCCTGAATAGAAGACGGCACCTTTGAATTCCTGGTATCAAAACCACCTCTTGCCTTTGAGTGAAGCCGTTCAGATTCCAGTACAGATAGAGTCACCTTTGAATAGTTCACCTCATATTCCAAAAGTTCCAATGACGGAATCACAGACAACCCTCTAAGAGGAAGAAGATGACTGGGAGGAAGATGGCTGTTGCAGTCTGAGTCTATGGATGTCACCTTGTCCAGGTCCACCACAGCAAACTCTTAAGAAGGGTTCCTTAAGGAACTCTTAAGGAACCCTCAGGACTGATGATCTAGAGTAGGATAACAGAGGAACAGGAGAAGACATCTGTATAAATAGACCAGGAGGTTGAGGTACTCACCCGCAACCCTCTAAACCTGTAAGTGAGCCCTTTGCCAAAAACAGAGTTTAATCCAGACAACAGAGTCGGAAGACGGATTTGTTCTGTTAAGACTGGCCTATGATTCCCGTGGGAACTGTTCCAAGGAGATTGTTGTCACTATGAATAGATTCCATGATGATCAGGTTACATAATTACATAGTTAAATCTCATCACAGTGTTATTGGATGATAACCCCATCCCACCTCCTGACACACCACAATGGAAGTTCCCACTACCTGCATCTTGTGTTCAACTTGTGTTGGAGAGGTTCCCAAGAAACATTTTGTTGCTAGATAAATTTCATTAGTTTGTGGTGAAGCTAATATTGTATTCCTTTGGGCACTAAATACCTTTGGTGGGGGGTAGAGTGTAGTGTTAGTTGGTGGCCCCTTTAAGCCACTTTGCAGAACATCACAACCTGGCTACTTCATGTTTCCTTTTCCCTAGCTTTAGTGGATAGCTTGTAAGGAAGAACAAGGGGGCACCAGATGGTCTACAGCAACCTCACACCTTTTTTGGAGCCCAGTGTCTGGATAGAGGGAAGAGAGAGTTGGGGGGGGCTGAGTGTGTGGTATGAGTTCTTGTCTATAATCTGGGGAACCAGGGCCCTTACTACAGTAGAATATACATAGACTCACTGGCCAATGATGTACACAGGGCCATTTAGGTAGGACACCCATCTAGCACTGTTGTTCTTTGCAGTGTTTTGATATTGAAAGGCCCGTACACACGATCGGACTTTTTGACAACAAACATGCAAATTAGCTGTTTTGGAGCAACATCCTACGGTGTGTACGCTCCATCGGACAAACTTTTTCTGTTTCCATCGGACTTTTGTTGGCTGTGCGAACGCACAAACTTTCCGGCAACAAAAGTCAGATGGAGCAAAGTCCGATCATGTGTACACAAAACCATCGGACTTTTGTACAAACTACAGTAAACTACAGTAAGCAGTAAGCAGCCGCGAGAATGTTTCCAGCGCAATCCCATCGCGCTGGTTCTCGGCAACAGGGTACTATACATCTCGCGCTGGCTGCAATAGGAAAAACACATTTTCCTATTGCGCAAGCGCAAGAGGGAATTCCCCTCTGGGGGCATACCAGGCCCTTAGGCCTGTTATGGATTTTAAGGGGAACCCCCTACGCCGAAAAAAATCCATACCAGACCCTTATCTAAGCACGCAGCCCGGCCGGTCAGGAAAGGGGGTGGGGACGAGCGAGCGCACCCCCTCCTGAACCATACCAGGCCGCATGCCCTCAACATGGGGGGTGGGTGCTTTGGGGGAGGAGGGGGGCACCCTGCGGCCCCCCCACCCCAAAGCACCTTGTCCCCATGTTGATGAGGAGAAGAGCCTCTTCCCGACAGCCCTGGCTGTTGGTTGTCGGGGTCTGTGGGCGAGGGGCTTATCGGAATTCGGGAGCCCCCTTTAATAAGGGGGCCCCAGGTCCCAGCCCCCCACCCTATGTGAATGAGTATGGGGTACATCGTACCCCTACCCATTCACCAAGGGAAAAAAGTGTCAATAAAAAAAACACTACACAGGTTTTTAAAGTAATTTATTAGGCAGCTCCGGGGGTCTTCTTCCGACTTCAGGGGTCTCTCCGGCCTCTTCTCCCGGTGTCCAGTTCTTCTCCGCTCTCTCCGGTCTCTTCTACAGGTGTCCGGTTCTTCTCCTGGTGTTCGGCCTTTTCTCCCAGTGTCTGGTTCTTCTCCGCTCTCTCCAGCCTCTTCTTCCGGTGTCCAGTTCTTCTCCGCTCTCTCCGGCCTCTTCCCCCGGTGTCTGTTCTTCTCCGCTCTCTCTGGCCTCTTCCCCCGGTGTCCGGTTCTTCTCCCGCTCTCCGGTTCTTCTGCCTCGCTCCTCCGCTATCTTCTGCTCTTTTGCCGCCCTTTTGCTAGCAGTGGCCCGGTATTCTTCCCTCTTCTCTTCTTCCGATGTTGACACAATGCTCTCTCCCGCTGTAATGTTGTGTGAGCGCCTCGCAATTACTTATATAGGCATGGGGCGTGGTCACCGGGTGATGTTATCCGGTGATGCTGACCCCTTATGACGTCACAGTCCCGAGGCATGCTGGGACTGTGGCGTCATATGGGGGCGGGGTCACCGGATAACATCACCCGATGACCACGCCCCATGCCTATATAAGTAATTGCGAGGCGCTCACACAACATTACAGCGGGAGAGAGCATTGTGTCAACATCGGAAGAAGAGAAGAGGGAAGAAGACCGGGCCACTGCTAGCAAGAGAGTGGCAAAAGAGCAGAAGATAGCGGAGGAGCCAGGCAGAAGAACCGGAGAGCAAGAGAAGAGGCCGATCATCGGGAGAAGAGGCCGATCATCGGGAGAAGAGGCCGATCATCGGGAGAAGAGGCCGATCATCGGGAGAAGAGGCCAAACCCCTGGGAGAAGAGGCCAGAGAGAGCGGAGAAGAACCGGACACCGGGAGAAGACATGATGTACCCCATACTCATTCACATAGGGTGGGGGGCTGGGATCTGGGGGCCCCCTTATTAAAGGGGGCTCCCGGATTCCGATAAGCCCCCAGCCCGCAGACCCCAACAACCAATGGCCAGGGTTGTCGGGAAGAGGCCCTTGTTCTCATCAACATGGGAACAAGGTGCTTTGGGGTGGGGGGCCCGCAGGGCGCCCCCCTCCCCCAAAAGCGCCCACTCCCCATGTTGAGGACATGCGGCCTGGTACAGTTCAGGAGGGGGGGCGCTCGCTCGTCCCCACCCCATTTCCTGTCTGGCCGGGCTGCATGCTCGGATAAGGGTCTGGTATGGATTTTGGGGGGGACCCCCACACCGTTTTTTAGGCATAGGGGGTTCCCCTTAAGATCCATACAAGACCTAAGGGCCTGGTATGCCCCTGGAGGGGAACCCATGCCGGTTTTTTATTTAAAATTTGGCGTGGAGTTCCCACTCATGATTCATACCAAACACAGTGCCTGGCATTGGCGGGGATCCAAGTCGGATCCCCGCACCAGTGTCAACCCAGCTCGCAAGATGTCAATCTCTCCGATAAAAGCGGCGAGATTGACACAATATCAGACAATACAGAAGTTGACCAAAGGGTGGTGGTAAAAAGCAGAACAACCACGTGATTTGGTGAAAGTTGGCTGAAAAAGTTCTGCCGTGTGTATGCAATACAAACTTATGGCCAACGCCCTTTGTACAAAAATCCACGGGAAAGTTTGTACAAAGTCCTATTGTGTGTATGAGGCTTTACCTTTACTATTGTACAGGATTTAGTTTGGTTTACAAACCCTTTGTGCAGGGCTCTTACTTTATAATAAAGCCTGTTTTAAGCCACAGGTGTGTCTGAGAGCTTCGGTACAGCCAGAGCGGGTCATCACTGGGGGTGAAGATAGACCCATCTACCAAGTGGTTCCTCCATGGGGAGCATTACAATAGCATTGAAGGGAGGTAAGCTTGGAGGAACCATCTACCAAGTGGTTCCTCGAGGGGGAGCATTACAATAGCAAGTATTGAAGGGAGGTAAGCTTGGAGGAACCATCTACCAAGTGGTTCCTCAAGGGGGAGCATTACAATAGCAAGTATTGAAGGGAGGTAAGATAGGAGGACCCATCTACCAAGTGCTTTCTCCAAGAGGAGCATTATAATAGCAAGTATTTAAGGGAAGTAAGATAGGAGGACCCAACTATCCAGTGGTCCCTCCAGGAAGAGCACTACAATATCAAGTACTGAGGGAAGGTAAGATAGGAAGGCCCACCTATGAAGTGGTTCCTCTAGGGAAGCACAACAATAGCAAGTATTGAAGGATGGTAAGATAGGGGGACCCAGCTACCTACCAAGTGGTTCCTCCAGGGGGAGCATTACAATAGCAAGTATTGAAGGGAGGTAAGATGGGGGACCCATCGACCAAGTGGTTCCTCCAGGGGAGCACTACAATGGGAAGTATTGAATGGGGGGGTGTAAGATAGGAGGACCCATCTATCAAGTGATTCTACCAGGGGAAGACCTACAATAGCAAGTATTGAAGGAAGGTAATATAGGAGGACTCATTGTGGCAGACCCAACTGGGACAGGGACTTTTGGAGGGGACTATGGGCTAACCTTCTACCCACTGATTATGGCCCATGGAGGAGACCGCAGATTTTATCTACTTTTCCCAGTCAGAGCTTGGAGGAGAGCTGGGTCCTGAACCCCTTTGACTGGCTGGGAGTATCTACTGGGATTATGCAGCCAGGAAGCCCCCAGAACAGTGGTGCATCTGAGGGAACATTATGTCTTACAGATTGTGCAGACACACCTTCACCAGCCGGGGAAATAGAACTTTTCTTGGGCATTTTTCTTATCTTGCCTGGCTGCTCCTCGAGAGCTGCTTAATGCAGCATTTCCCATTTCCCCTACTACCACCATCTTTGTATTAGTAAATTTTTATACTATTTCCGCTGAAGATGTGACATTTTGTAACCTAGATCTGAGCTGGGTCTGGGGTGGGACATAGAAATGGGTGGTGTAATGTACTACATGTATCCAGGGCTGTGGAACTGTTTCTGGGCATCCTGGTGGGCACGCCCTGGCTAATCAAGACTTATTGTGGAAATGCTTTCCTGCAAATGGAGGGCAGGGTGGGGAATTCCTGTGCTGCATTGTCATGTTTTTACTGGTTGTATGTCTTATCTTATCTCTGCCTATATCTCCATGTGGGGAATGTCCTGGGGGGTATAAAGTACACTATATTACCAAAAGTATTGGGACGCCTGCCTTCACACACACATGACCTTTAATGACATCCCAGTCTTATGCCCCGTACACACGGTCGGACATTGATCGGACATTCCGACAACAAAATACATGGATTTTTTCCGACGGATGTTGGCTCAAACTTGTCTTCCATACACACGGTCGCACAAAGTTGTCGGAAAATCCGATCGTTCTGAACGCGGTGACGTAAAACACATACGTCGGGACTATAAACGGGGCAGTGGCCAATAGCTTTCATCTCTTTATTTATTCTGAGCATGCGTGGCACTTTGCGCGTCGGATTTGTGTACACACGATCGGAATTTCCGACAACGGATTTTGTTGTCAGAAAATTTTATAGCCTGCTCTCCAACTTTATGTGTCGGAAATTCCGATGGAAAATGTGTGATGGAGCCCACACACGGTCGGAATTTCCGACAACAAGGTCCTATCACACATTTTCCGTCAGAAAATCCGACCGTGTGTACGGGGCATAAGTCTGCAGGGTTCAATATTGAGTTGGCCCCGCCCTTTGCAGCTATAACAGCTTCAACTCTTCTGGGAAGGCCGCCCACATGGTTTAGGAGGGTGTCTATGGGAATTTTGACCATTCTTCCAGCAGAGCATTTGTGAGGTCAGGCATGATGTTGGATGAGAAGGCCTGGATCGTAGTCTCCACTCTAATTCATCCCAAAGGTGTTCTATCGGGCTGAGGTCAAGACTCTGTGCAGGCCATTGCTCTATGTTCTGTGTTTTCATTGCTCTATGTTCTGTGTGTACATTGCTCTATACTCTGTGTGTACATTGTTCTATGTTCTGTGTGTACATTGCTCTATACTCTGTGTGTACATTGATCTATACTCTGTGTGTACATTGCTCTATACTCTGTGTGTACATTGTTCTATGTTCTGTGTGTACATTGTTCTATACTCTGTGTGTACATTGCTCTATATTCTGTGTGTACATTGTTCTATACTCTGTGTGTACATTGTTCTATACTCTGTGTGTACATTGCTCTATACTCTGTGTGTACATTGTTCTATGTTCTGTGTGTACATTGCTCTATACTCTGTGTGTACATTGTTCTATACTCTGTGTGTACATTGCTCTATACTCTGTGTGTACATTGTTCTATACTCTGTGTGTACATTGTTCTATGTTCTGTGTGTACATTGTTCTATACTCTGTGTGTACATTGCTCTATATTCTGTGTGTACATTGTTCTATACTCTGTGTGTACATTGTTCTATACTCTGTGTGTACATTGCTCTATACTCTGTGTGTACATTGCTCTATATTCTGTGTGTACATTGTTCTATACTCTGTGTGTACATTGTTCTATACTCTGTGTGTACATTGCTCTATACTCTGTGTGTACATTGTTCTATGTTCTGTGTGTACATTGTTCTATGTTCTGTGTGTACATTGTTCTATGTTCTGTGTGTACATTGTTCTATGTTCTGTGTGTACATTGTTCTATACTCTGTGTGTACATTGCTCTATACTCTGTGTGTACATTGCTCTATACTCTGTGTGTACATTGTTCTATACTCTGTGTGTACATTGTTCTATACTCTGTGTGTACATTGTTCTATGCTCTGTGTGTACATTGCTCTATACTCTGTGTGTACATTGTTCTATGTTCTGTGTGTACATTGTTCTGTGTGTACATTGCTCTATACTCTGTGTGTACATTGCTCTATGTTCTGTGTGTACATTGCTCTATACTCTGTGTGTACATTGTTCTATGTTCTGTGTGTACATTGTTCTGTGTGTACATTGCTCTATACTCTGTGTGTACATTGCTCTATGTTCTGTGTGTACATTGCTCTATACTCTGTGTGTACATTGTTCTATGTTCTGTGTGTACATTGTTCTGTGTGTACATTGCTCTATACTCTGTGTGTACATTGCTCTATGTTCTGTGTGTACATTGTTCTATACTCTGTGTACATTGCTTTACAAGGATCAGATTACACATGGAAATATTGGGAATGAGAATCTTATAATGCAATAAAAGCTGATTAACATATGACACGCCCCTCACTAATAGAAGCTAATATTACCCTCAGAACTCTGAATTGCTAGAAGACGTCTCATTTCTCAGCCAGAACAGGTTCACTTGGTAAAAGGTCTTACCGAGTCTCTTCCTTATTCCCACATAACTTCCTAAACCATTCACCCCCCACACATTCTGGTTTAACTTTCTACAAGGTGGGAGAAGTTGGAGGGAACAAGCCCATGACCACCATGGCTGGAGCCTGAATGCCGCCATGTTCAGAATTCACCAATATGGGCCTCACACCTTCTGTTGGTCCCCTGGGAATTCTGATGACTGTAAACCTTGTTGGTCTTCATACTTCCCAATCTCTTGTGATCTCCTTTAACTGCCCTCAGGACTGGGCTGAGGGGTGGTCAGAAGAGTGGACCACTTTGAGGACTTCGGAAGCGGGTTGCATAAATTTCAGGACCAGTAGATCACAGCTCATGAATTAGTGGTGCACTTTGACCTATATATCTTGGGTGGTAAAAGACGTCATCCTGTCACTGACTGCTCAACAGTGACATCACTGCTGACTGAATACAGAAGGTGATGTGTAGACAGGTGTAGTTTGGCCTCCCTGCATAGGTGGTGCAATTCAGAAGCTGCCATGCAGAGAAAATGGAGCATAAGGGGGAACTCTTGTTTATCTGAGGCCTCTGTAGGTGTCATCAGGAGAGCAGCAATCTGACTGGACTTTGCTGCCCTGGATGACCTCAGCAGCCATCTTTAGTGTGGGCAGTGCTAATAAATAGCAGTGTCCCCCTTCAGTTGGCACACATTTCTGGATTGTCTAGATTGTGGACAGGTACCCACTAGTCAGGGACAGTGTGTCTATCACAGGGAATGGTTCTGGTGGAGGAGCGACAACCTATGGACCACTCACCTGTGTTACAAGTCAGGAGCCCCTCCTCATCCAAGTGCCCTGTTGCCAGACCACCTTGCAGCCCCCTCCTCTATCAGATGGTGTCGGCATTATAAGTTGTTTCGGGAATCCTCTGCAAACCCTCTGTAAGTTCTGCTGGGCCAGTTCAGCCGTGTTACATTGTCTCGGTTACCACCTTGTCGGAACTTTTCTACCGATACACGTTACTGCAATCTCTGGTCTCCATGTGCATTTTCTTCTCTCTGGATATCAAATGCCTGGCCCCACCCACAGATGTGTACAAACAAGCACCTGGCCCCACCCACAGATGTGTACAAACAAGCACCTGGCTACGCCCACAGATGTGTACAGCCAAGCACCTGGCCCTGCCCACAGATGTGTACAGCCAAGCACCTAGCCCCACCCACAGCCCTACCCACAGATGTGTACAGCCAAGCACCTGGCCCCACCCACAGATGTGTACAACCAAGTGCCTGTCCCTGCCCACAGATGTGTACAACCAAGCGCCTGACTCCACCCACAGATGTGTATAGCCAAGTACCTGGCCCCACCCACAGATGTGTACAGCCAAGTGCCTGATCCCACCCACAGATGTGTACAGCCAAGCACCTGGTCCCACCCACAGATATGTACAACCAAGTGCCTGACTCCACCCACAGATGTGTACAACCAAGTGCCTGGTCCCACCCACAGATGTGTACAACCAAGTGCCTGGCCCCACCCACAGATGTGTACAACCAAGTGCCTGGCCCCACCCACAGATGTGTACAACCAAGTGCCTGACTCCACCCACAGATGTGTACAACCAAGTGCCTGATCCCCCCCACAGATGTGTACAGCCAAGTGCCTGGTCCCACCCACAGATGTGTACAACCAAGTGGCTGGCCCCACCCACAGATGTGTACAACCAAGTGCCTGGCCCCACCCACAGATGTGTACAACCAAGCGCCTGACTCCACCCACAGATGTGTACAGCCAAGCGCCTGGTACCACCCACAGATGTGTACAACCAAGCACCTGACTCCACCCATAGATGTGTACAACCAAGCGCCTGACTCCACCCACAGATGTGTACAACCAAGTGCCTGGCCCCACCCACAGATGTGTACAGCCAAGTGCCTGGCCCTACCCACAGATGTGTACAGCCAAGTGCCTGGCCCTACCCACAGATGTGTACAACCAAGTGCCTGGCCCCACCCACAGATGTGTACAACCAAGCGCCTGACTCCACCCACAGATGTGTACAACCAAGCGCCTGACTCCACCCACAGATGTGTACAGCCAAGCGCCTGGTACCACCCACAGATGTGTACAGCCAAGTGCCTTATCCCACCCACAGATGTGTACAACCAAGCACCTGACTCCACCCATAGATGTGTACAACCAAGCACCTGACTCCACCCATAGATGTGTACAACCAAGCACCTGACTCCACCCATAGATGTGTACAACCAAGCGCCTGACTCCACCCACAGATGTGTATAGCCAAGTGCCTGGCCCCACCCACAGATGTGTACAGCCAAGTGCCTGGCCCCGCCCACAGATGTGTACAGCCAAGTGCCTTGCCCCACCCACAGATGTGTACAACCAAGCACCTGACTCCACCCACAGATGTGTACAACCAAGCGCCTGACTCCACCCACAGATGTGTACAGCCAAGCGCCTGGTACCACCCACAGATGTGTACAACCAAGCACCTGACTCCACCCACAGATGTGTACAGCCAAGTGCCTTATCCCACCCACAGATGTGTACAACCAAGCACCTGACTCCACCCATAGATGTGTACAACCAAGCACCTGACTCCACCCACAGATGTGTACAACCAAGTGCCTGGCCCTGCCCACAGATGTGTACAACCAAGTGCCTGGCCCCACCCACAGATGTGTACAACCAAGTGCCTGGCCCCACCCACAGATGTGTACAACCAAGCGCCTGACTCCACCCACAGATGTGTACAACCAAGCACCTGACTCCACCCACAGATGTGTACAGCCAAGCGCCTGACTCCACCCACAGATGTGTACAGCCAAGTGCCTTATCCCACCCACAGATGTGTACAACCAAGCACCTGACTCCACCCATAGATGTGTACAACCAAGCGCCTGACTCCACCCACAGATGTGTATAGCCAAGTGCCTGGCCCCACCCACAGTTGTGTACAGCCAAGTGCCTTGCCCCACCCACAGATGTGTACAGCCAAGCGCCTGATCTCACCCACAGATGTGTACAGCCAAGCGCCTGACTCCACCCACAGATGTGTACAGCCAAACGCCTAGCCCCGCCCACAGATGTGTACAGCCAAGTGCCTAGCCCCGCCCACAGATGTGTACAGCCAAGTGCCTAGCCCCACCCACAGATGTGTACAGCTAAGCGCCTGGCCCCACCCACAGATGTGTACAGCCAAGTGCCTGGCCCCGCCCACAGATGTGTACAGCCAAGCGCCTGGCCCCACCCACAGATGTGTACAACCAAGCGCCTGGCCCCACCCACAGATGTGTACAGCCAAGCGCCTGGCCCCACCCACAGATGTGTACAACCAAGTGCCTAGCCCCGCCCACACATGTGTACAGCCAAGTGCCTAGCCCCGCCCACAGATGTGTACAGCCAAGCGCCTGGCCCCACCCACAGATGTGTACAACCAAGTGCCTGGCCCCGCCCACAGATGTGTACAGCAGGTGGGTGTGGAATGACATCAGTGGGGGGATTTACTAAAGACAAATAGACTGGGGACTCTACAAATCCAGTTGTCCTCATTCTCCCCGGAGATTAATGAATGTGGTGAAGCTTCAATTTGTAAGGAATACCCAATCATGTGCAAGGAAAATAAAAACAGCATTTTTGCTTGCATGTGATTGGATGATGGAAATCATCAGAGCTTCACCACATTCATTAAAGCGGAGTTCCACCGAAAAAAAAGTTAAAAGTCAGAAGCTACAAATCCTGCAGCTGTTGACTTTTAATATAAGGACACTTACCTGTCCAGGGCGCCCGCCATGTCCTCACCTGAAGCCGATCTGTCCCTCGGGTCTCAGGTGGAGGTGCCGGCATCTTCGGTAAAGGAATCAGGAAGTGAGGCCTTGCGGCTTCACAGCCTGGTTCCCTACTGCGCATGTGCGAGTCGCGCTGCGCGTCCTCACTGGTCCCTGCTGTCTTCTGGGACCTGTGTGTCTCCCAGAAGACAGTGTGGGTGGGATGGAGGAGGGGCCGAACATGGTGTAGATCGCCGCGGATATTGCAGTGATCTATGCCCGGAAGTGGGAGCAAATACCCGGATTATACAGGTATCTACTCGCCCCTCCCCCCTGAAAGGTGCCAAATGTGACATCGAAGGGGGGGAGGAATCTGAAAAGCGGAAGTTCAATTTTTGGGTGGAACTCTGCTTTAACCACTTGCTGCCCGCCATATAGCAATATGACATCCAGCAGGATATCACGCCGCGGCGCGCCCTCCGGGGGTACGCATCATGGCGATCGTTGTTGCGGTGTGACATAGACTCTTTAGCACGTGATCAGCCGTGTCCAATCACAGCTGATCACAGTGTAACCAGGAAGAGCCATTGATCGGCTTTTCCTCACTCTCGTCTGTCTGATCGATTATCAGTGTCCCCCCCCCCCCGAGGATGCCCACACTGGACCACCAGGGACGCCACTAGGACCACCAGGGATGTCACCCTAGACCACCAGGGATGCCAATCAATGCCCACAATGGGTGCCAATCAGTGCCCACAATGGGTGCCAATCAGTGCCCACAATGGGCATCACTGATTGGCAGGCATTATTGTTTGGCACTGATTGGCATCCATCCATACCATCAATAAAGATACATCAGTGTCTCTATCGGTGCCCATCTATGCCCATCCGTGCCACCTATCAGTGCCTATCTGTGCCACCTATCAGTGCCCATCTGTGCCCATCCGTGCCGCCTTTCACTGCCCGTCAGTGCCACCTATGTGTATCCATCAGTGCTGCATATCAGTGCCCATCAGTACCGCATATTAGTGCCCATCATCAGTGCCACCTCATCGGTGCCCATGAATGCCGCCTTATCAGTGCCAGTCAGTGCAGCCCAATTAGTGACTATGTATGAAAGCTACGCTTAGGACAAAAAGATTGAGGTATGCAGCCCCCCTAAAGGAGCTTCCCTAAGGATCCTCCACAAAGTACCTAAAATTTATAATGGGGTATGGCGCTTCCTGTAGGATTATATGGGATGGTATATTGGGGGAGGGGGAAGGGTTATTGTGATCCCTTAGTATCCTAGTGTAGACTATACCAAATTTCTAAAGCAGTTTATACCCCCCCCGTAACCCCTATTTGTGGTGCACGCTACCACCAAAAATAGTTATAATACAAATAAGAGCGATCTTAGGTGATATAATTATACACAATCCTAAAATCTCATAACTGTGAACATACTAGAAAGGTGTAAACTAAACACCTAAGGGCTCTTTCACACGGGGTAGATCAGTGATGATCCGCCCCGTGAACACCCGCTTGCTCAGCGGGGATCACTCCGCCGATCCCCGCTGAGCAAGAAGATGACAGGTCCATCGCTGCACACTGTGCAGCGGCGGACCTGTCAGAGCGCCGCTCTCCCCTATGGGGGGGGATCGGATGATGACGGACCGTAGTGTCCGTCGTCACCCGATCCGATCCGAAAACGGATGGAAAAGTAGGTTTTTCCTCCGTTACACTTTTCGGATCGGAGCGGGTCGGATGTCAGTGGACATGTCACCGCTGACATCCGACGCTTCATAGGGATGAATGTATGTCCGTTTTTCATCCAAAAACAGAAGGATGAAAAACGGACATACGGATCGTCCGTGTGAAAGAGTCCTAAATTTGTGATGGATCCTCAAACGAAAAACACCATAGATAATAGTGGCTTAGCATAAGTCAAAAGCATAAAAATAACACCTCTGCCTAACTAGTGCAACATATACAGGTAAAATTATAATATGTATTATATATTAGTGATCATAGTCCTTAGAATGCTGAAGCATTGCTATTAGAAAAACATATAACATAAACGTGCACCTCTGCCTAAATTAGTGCAAATATATACAAATTAATTAGTAATTAGTGATCATAGTCCATAGGGTGATGAATCTCTTCAGAAACCAGTGTTCAAAACTTTTCCTTCAAGAAAAACTGTGACTGGGGTGCTCTCAGATGATCTTAGTGACTTTAGTGCTCCCCCTCAAGGGTCCCCACTCACCGAATCCAGCAACCCCAGAAGGGGCAAACCGCATAGAATATCTCGACCAAGATCTCCTCTCCACCACGATCATATAAGACATCCAGGGTAGTCTCCACTCTCCGTTTTTGTGGTTAAAATATATTCATAGCAGCTCCCTCTCCGCACAGGTCATCTCGGCCATCGTCCCCACAGGTGCCCGCTCTGCGCGCTCCCGCCGATTGTGTATAATTATATCACCTAAGATCGCTCTTATTTGTATTATAACTATTTTTGGTGGTAGCGTGCACCACAAATAGGGGTTACGGTGGGGGTATAAACTGCTTTAGAAATTTGGTATAGTCTACACTAGGATATTAAGGGATCACAATAACCCTTCCCCCTCCCCCAATATACCATCCCATATAATCCTACAGGAAGCGCCATACCCCATTATAAATTTTAGGCAGCCCAATTAGTGCCCATCAGTGAAGGAGAAAAATTACTTATTTACAAAGTTTTGTAACAGAAACAAAAAAAAACACATTTTTTTTCAAAATTTTCGGTCTTTTTTTATTTGTTTAGCAGAAAATAAAAACCCCCCCAGAGGTGATAAAATACCACTAAAAGAAATCTCTATTTGTGGGAAGAAAATGATAAAAATGTAGTTTGGGTACAGTGTCACATGACCGCGTAATTGTCATTCAATGTGCGACAGGTGCCCCCCGGTATTGAGGGGGTTAAGCATTGGGGAAACTGAGTACAACCATCCCTGCAGAGTTCTCAGTCTATTTCCCTTTACTAAACCCCAATATGTCTGTGCAGCTGAGGGGCAACTGATGGCTTTTCCACCAGATCCGAGGAGCCGTGTACATTGCTCCTCCCCCAGTGGGAGGGGCTTGTTACATAACTCTGGGGCTGGTTGTCTTCTTTGCATCTATTTTATACCTCTTTGTCTGGGCTCTGGGGATGTATTGGAACACGGGGGAGGGGGGTTCACAGATCATTTGTAAAAATATAAACCTTTTATCTCCAGTAACATGAAGACGGGTCATACCAAGCAAAGGAGATCTATTTGTTCCATTCTGTGATGTGTTTGTGTCTTCTATATAGGAAAATGTAACATTGTAAGACAATCCTGACCATAGGAAGTCTTGTGTGTCCCAATAAAATGATGGATGTGTTCCATCGGGATTACAAAGTTCTTGTGGAATGTGATGTGGAAATAACAACCTCTGATCCCGGTGAAGGTTCTGGAAGTTTATTTAGAAGAGAAGAGTTACAAAGTAAAAGTAAAGATTAGAAAGTAGAGAGATGAAGGTGTGCGGAGATCCTTAGACATGGCAGGTGGACCAAGGATCTGACCTCTTCACCAAACGGGAGGCTTTTACTGATGAGGAAATAACAACCTCTGATCCCGGTGAAGGTTCTGGAAGTTTATTTAGAAGAGATGTCATGCCTTCAGCAAGGTTTTCTTATGTTCATTGTTAATTCTTGTATATGCTAATGGTATGTATAATACATTGTAATATCGCTATCTAGTGGGTCTTTTACATACTTAGTATTTGTGAATAATTTACTGAAGGTAGGTAGAGATTGTTGCTTAAAAGCCACCGTAGCTTCCCATAATTCCACTGGTCTATACCATGAGGTCTCAGAGACAGCCCCCAGTAGCCATCTTCCTTTTTCATTCCATGCATCTGCTCCAGAGGACTCCACACCTATTCTGCTGCAATTCTAATGTCAGCGGAAACATCGCCTGTATGTTCATATCCCTTTTCCCTAGACTAGTGTGTTAGGACTGTATATTTGTATATTGTGTATACTCATTGTGTGTTATTTCTTTTATTTTTAAAAATTGCGCTTGCCTCAATGAGTTGTTAAGGGAGGAGAGTTCGCTGTCTGTCTAATTATACCTCAGCCACGTATAGTGAGGGCAGAACAAGAGAAGAGTTACAAAGTAAAAGTAAAGATTAGAAAGTAGAGAGATAGATGAAGGTGTGCGGAGTCTGAGGTAACATGTCTGCAGGTCTAAAGCGGACCCAGTGAGGTCCAAGTTACTGGCCAGGGGGGGCTTAATAACTGTTTTGCTGGACTTTTGTTTTGGACCATGATTCTGACCCCTCCTACAAAGAATGACATTTCAAGACGAAGTGGAGGCCTTCTCATGCACTTTAGAGAACTGCAGAGGGTCAGGCCTGGCCTACAGACTGCTGGGCTTAGCTGGTTGCACCACTATCGGCAGGGGACTCCCAAAAGGCATACTTTGACTTGACCACTGAAGATGCTGAGGATTATGAAAAACTAAAAACTGAGGTGGTCACAACCTCAGTGAAGGAGCTGGAGTTACAAGATAAATGGATCCTCCCCCCGCTCCCAAATGTATGACCTAATCCACCTGGTCAAACGGCTGCAACCTGAAGTGCAAAAGTGAAACTTTACAGCGTTTCTTTTGGCCCGGGATACACGCAGATGTGATAAACTGTTGGCCTGAGTGTCAAAAGTCAGCCCCTATGCCCCATTACTATAGTCCACTGGTGCCATTGCCTGTGTTCGAGGTCTCCTATGACTGAATTGCCATGGATTTGATAGGACAAGTATTTAAATCTGCTAGGGGACATCAGTATATCCTAGTGGTCATGGACTATGCCACTCGGTATCCCTTAACAAGTTGTAGACTTTGGATGTTCTACACACACCCAAAAAATGTCATCGTACACAGGGCGTGTGTAGAATGTTCAGTCCTTCTGCCCTACTGTTTTTTGGGGAGCTCAAAGTGGTTGTAAAGGTAGATGGTGCATTCTATGCATTCATATAAAAAGCCTTCTGTGTGCAGCAGCCCCCCTCAGCCCCTCTAATATTTACCTTAGCCCCATCTCTGTCCAGCGATGTCCACGAATGCTTCGGCCATTCGAGACTCTCCCTCCTGATTGGCTGAGACAAAGCAGCGGTGCCACTGACTCTAACTGCTGTCAATCAAGGTTGGCTAGCCAATCTGGAAAGAGGGGGGAGGGGCCTGGCCGCGGCTCCATGTCTAAATGGACACAGGAAGCTGTGACTAGGCTCGGGTGCCCCCATAGCAAGCTGCTTGCTGTGGGGGCACTCAACAGGTGGGAGGGGCCAGGAGCACAGAAAAGGGACCCGAGAAGAGGAGGATCGGGGCTGCTCTGTACAAATCCATTACAGAGGCGGTAAGTATAAAATGTTTATTATTTTTAATGATGGATGTGTTCCATCGGGATTACAAAGTTCTTGTGGAATGTGATGAGGAAATAACAACCTCTGATCCCGGTGAAGGTTCTGGAAGTTTATTTAGAAGAGAAGAGTTACAAGGTAAAAGTAAAGATTAGAAAGTAGAGAGATGAAGGTGTGCGGAGATCCTTAGACATGGCAGGTGGACCAAGGATCTGACCTCTTCATCAAATGGGAGGCTTTTACCCTCCAATCCTGGACAGTTGTCATGGAGGACCGTCCCAAACATCAACATTTTACAGATGGAATCATTCACTGAAGAATTTGTACAAGCAGCACATCATTCATTACAAGAGACATTCATTTCTGTTATCTCTGAACACCTCATCAGCTTGTCCCACCTCCAGACTCCCAAATCCCTCATTGTAGAAGAAGGAGACCAACTGTCTCTATGTTCCCCAACAAGACCTTCCAAGGATCCGGAGAACAACAATTTGTTCTAATAACATCTTTCTGTAAAGTCATTCTAGACAGAGAACCTGTTATTATATAAAGAACCTAACATTAGCATATAAGCACTTAGTCATGTCATTTCATCATTAGTAAATCATAGGAGAATTATTTCTCTTTATCAGATGAATAGGACCATAGAGGAAATGGAACAATTGCTCGGCTCCATAAGGATCATAGAGGTGCCGGGACTGAAGGGGTTACTGGTGATTGTAGTCATCGTCCAATCCCTCCCATCATTCTATTTATATCCAATCATTGATCGATATTCCCATATACAGAGCTGAGGATTTCCACTTCCTGAGACTGTATACCCCCCATCACCTGTCCACAATCCCTGCCCCCTCTACATCATAACCAATAGGAACAAGACTAGCACTGGCTGTATTCATAGTGACAATCATCACAGATAATGAAAAAATAAATGAGGGAGGCCTCCTGCCAATTGCCTGCTCTGTGCTTTGACTTTTTTATATAGGCAATGGGCGGGGCTACATGGCTACGTCACCCCCTTCTGATGTCACGGACTGGTGTATGCTGGGCATGTGACGTCAGAAGGGGTGCTGCCTCCGGGTGACGTAGCCAGGTGGCCCAGCCCCTTCTATATATAAAAAAAGTGAAAGCGCAGAACGGGCATGCGCCGGAAGCTCTCCCAGGAGGCAAGAGCGCTTTTACAATTTTTATTTTTCGGGTTGGCGGATGTCGTGATTGACGATGGATTTACATCGAGGGGCACTATTTTATTTTTTATTAAAGTATTTGTCTCTTCTCTTTACTCCTTTTTGACACTTTTTTTGGTTAATGGGTAGGGATTCTATGTACCCAATACCCAGTCACATTTGGGGGGCGGGATCTGGGGTGCCCCCTTGTTAAAGATTCCGATAAGCCCCCCACTCGGGGACAAGGGGACAAGGGGCTTTTTTTTATTGTTCAGCTGTCAGCGGGGGAAACTCATTGACCGCTTATGACTCATTGGTTGTTAAGGACGTGGTGGCCGGCTTCCCAGGCCCCGCTCCCTAACAACCAGCTTACACTGGTTTGCCAAAGCTTACAAAGCTTTGCCCAATCAGGGCACAGAATGCACTGTGCAGCGCTCATTGCACTGCAGGGTGTTCTTCGGGGCGAGCACCCTGCAAATTTGGGTGTTCAGAGAACGAGCGAACAGGCAAATGTTCGGCCTGAACTCATACTCGGCCTGAAAAGTTTGCCCATCCCTACCACAAAGTGTAGGACATTGTACCCTCTTGGCTACAGCCGCTAATACACAGCGAGGAGGCCCTCGGGACACAAGATGCAACCTTAGAAAAACTTTATAGTTTGCTTGGATCAGTGAGGGGTTAATAAGTGTCTTAGATGTATATTATGCCAGCTTACACCAATCCTCCACTTCCAGTGTCTCATTCATATCGTGTCCCCATTTGTTCATATGAACTGCTTGGGAGGAGGCTGTATTCAACATCATGTCAATTTTAGAAATGTGACCAGTGTATTTGTCAAAGTTCCTACATAAATATTCCTTATCTGTGGAGGAAGTTAGGTCAGAAATTCTATGCATGTTGGCTAAGAAATGTGTTATCTGGGTAAAGAGAAAGAGTTCTGGGTTGGAAAGCTGATATTTTTCCGGCAGGAATGGTTTTGACAGGACACCTCTATGATCACAGAAATCTGCAATACGTAGAAAACCTTTATTAGTCCACCAGGTAAAAACTTGAGGATGGAGACCCGGGGGGAAGGCAGGGTTGTCTAACAATCGGGGCATGAGGAGACTTGAGACCGTGCATTGCCATCAGCCATTCCCAAAATATTTAGTGAAAGAAACAAGGTGGGGCACAGCACAGTATAGTCGGTCTATTCTTGGCTCGCAACCACATCAAAATGACTGATCTCCTTATTTGGACAAAGAGATGATTCAAAAGTCATCCAAAGTGGGTGGGACTGCTGCATGTGAAAACAGATCAACTGGGCTAATTGAGGGGCTTGGTAGTATTTAATCAGATCTGGAACACCAAATCCCCCCCTTAAAGGAGAAGTACGGGGAAAGCTCGTTTGGCTGGACTTCTCTTATGAATTACAGGAGTGAAGTTTGTTTTGCACTCCTCTGACCCATTTTCAGCAGAGAGCAGGTTGAAGAAGTCCGCTCTACGCTGACTTCACAGAGTCGGTCCAGGCTTGGGCATCATCACAACCATAGAGCCAGGATCCACCCAGATCCCTGGACCTGCACCCACCTCAGCCTCTCAGCGAGCCACTGAGAGCCTGAGCCGGCCACTCCTGCCCCCTCCACAGCTCAGCGTTCCAGTTAACGCAGGGGGGGCAGGGCAGAGCAGAGAGCTTCTGCCTGGCATGAAGCTGTGGAAACCAAGCGATCAGCCCAAGCGATTGGCAGTGTTTGATCGCTTGTTTCTCACTGTTAAAAAATACCCCCATAGTTCTCTTTTAACCCCTTCCCGCCGACCGTACGTACATCTGCGTACTCGGATTTCGGGGGTTATACCGGGATGATGCCCGCATCTGCAGGCATCATCCTGGTACCGTTGTGTCGAGCGGGCGATCGGCTACCCGTATATAACAACCGATGCGGCTAAAAGCCGCTCGGCTGTTATACCGGAGGAGCGGGAGGGGACATCCCCCCTGCCGCCGCCTCCCGCCGCTCTTACCGGGCCTCCCGTGCGATCGGGAGGCCCGGTGTCCAATCGGCTGCCTTCGGCGGCTGTGGGCGGGCTGGAATGAAGCTGTGGGCGGCTTCGTTCCAGCCTTCTCAATGTAAACGTGGAAGCGACGTCATGACATCACTTCCCGTTTACTCGGCTGCCAATGGCGATGAATTTAAAAAAATACACAGTATTCAGAATCGCCGTTTTCGGCGATCTGAATACTTTGAAGTGTAAAAGAGGGATGGGAGGTTTTAGACCCCCCATCCCTCCATAAAGAGTACCTGTCACCACCTATTACTGTCACAAGGGATGTTTACATTCCTTGTGACAGCAATAAAAGTAAAAAAAAAACATTTTTTTTTTAAACACAATTTTTAAGTATAAAAATAAATAAAATAAATATAAAAAAAAAAATTTTTAAAGCGCCCCCGTCCCCGCGAGCTCGCGCAGCGAAGAAAACGCATACGGAAGTCACGCCCGCATATGTAAACGGTGTTCAAATCACACATGTGAGATATCGCCGCGATCGTCAGAGCGAGAGCAATAATTCTAGCCCTAGACCTCCTCTGTAACTCTAACCTGGTAACCATAAAAAAATTTAAAGCGTCGCCTATGGAAATTCATAGGTACCGTAGTTTGTCGCCATTCCACGAGTGCGTGCAATTATAAAGCCTGACATGTTTGGTATGTATTTACTCGGCGTAACATCATCTTTCACATTATATAAAAAAATTGGGGTAACTTTACTGTTTGGATTTTTTAAAATTCGTGGAAGTGTCCCTTTTCCAAAAATTTGCGTTTAAAACACCGCTGCACAAATACCGTGTGATATAAAATATTGCAACAATCTCCATTTTATTTTCTAGATTCTCTGCTAAAAATATATATATAATGTTTGGGGGTTCTAAGTAATTTTCTAGCAAAAAATATGGATTTTAACTTGTAAACACCAAATTTCAAAAATAGGCTTAGTCATGAAGGGGTTAATTTAGTGGTATACAAGGTGTATTTATTCACCCTGGGTCTCTTATCTCCTCATATGTATCTCATTACCTTTCTTTGAAACAGTTTCAAGTCGGACATATTAAATGAAACTGGAAGAGTCCTAAACAGATACAATACCCTAGGCAGGACAAGTATTTTAATTGAGTACAATCGACTGAACCATGATGGGGGATTGTTAGACCACCTATTGAGATCCTCTGACAGTTTTTTATATATTGTTAGAAAATGTTTTTGGTACAGTGTGTGAAAAGAGGGGATTCAAAAAATACCCAGATAGGGAAGAGCATCTGATTGCCATGTAAAGGGGAATGAATTTCGTATGGTACGGACAGTGTGGGCCTCTAAGGATATAATAAGCACTAGGGAGTTAGAATAATTGACCTTAGGACCCAAAATAGATGTAAAGCTTCGTAACACCCTGTATAGGTTAGGTATCGAGGTAACTGGGGATGAAAGAAGCATTAGAATGTTGTCCGCAAACAACACAACACTGAACTCCACAGTAAATGCCTTGAATATCCGAAGTACTTCTAATCTTCATAGCCAAGGGCTCTAAGGCTAATATAATTAGGAGTGGAGATAGGGGGAAACCCTTGTTGGGTGCCTCTATGTATATTATTGGGTTGGGAACTGTACCCCTTGGAGTCGGGCTGTGGGTTCGCTGTAAATAGTTTTTAGAGCGGTTAGAAAATTTGTGCCAAACCCATAACATTCTAGGGTAAAAAAGAGGTAGTCCTAAGAGAGGGAATCAAAGGCCTTATGAAGGTCCAAGGATAACAACATGCCCCTCCTCTTCTCCTACCCATCCCAGTCAGAATGCAAGGCTGTGATGATGTCAAAAAGCCGTCTAATTTGGTCTGGCGCTTGTCTATCAAGGACAAACTCCACTTGATCCGAGTGAATGTATTTGGATATGGAGATGTTCAACACTAAATCTTTGTCATTATTTTGAGGTCTACATTTATTAATGAGATTGGACGGCAGTTTGTATAGTCACCATGGTCCTTGCCCAGTTTTGACATGGATAAAGGCATTATTTTCACGTGGGGGTAGAGGATTACCTTTTTGCAAATCATTAACAAAGGAGAATAAAGTGGGGGGGGGGGGCAAAATTTCTGCATATTTACTATAGTAATGTCTGGAAAATTGCTTTTGATGGGTTTTTGATAGCTGTCTCGACCTCACCCTCCGTAAAATCGCCATCCATTAGTTCTGCACGCGCTACTCGAGAGATGGAGGTCATAAAATAATTTTTTGGCCCGAGCTGCTGAGAATATTTCAGGAGATGCATAGGGTTTGGAATAAAAATTGAAAAATTCCCTCAAAATGAGCTGTGGGTTCTGGGTCAGCTGACCATTCTGCAGTCACAGTTTTGGCAGGGCTGAACCAATTGTCCAGCTAACAATGTGTTGGGTTTGTCGTCCATTGTGCAGTACCAATGTCGGGACCAACAAATGTATTTTTCCACTTTCGTGGTAAAGCTCAAATTCAAGGCCATGTGCACCGTCTCCATTTTGTGTCTAAGGTCTAAGTGTGGATTGGATCTCTGTTTCTGTGTGAGTCCTCATCCTGTTGTTTGAATGTTTGTTCGCGGGTCCGTTTGGCTCTAGACGCAATTTGTAATAATTTACCACAAATGGTGGCCTTGTGAGCAGCCTAGTTAATACGTGGGGAAGTGTCTGACAAGGAGTTTTCTGTAAAGTATTGACATAGGGCAGTTTCCACTTCCACTAAAAATAGTAAGGTCATTGAGTTATGAGGCATTAAGGCGCCACGAGGATGGCCGTGGTTTAGTCCACAGGTCCGACAATATCATCTAGACTGGGGAGTGGTCCCACCACGGGGTAGTGATCATTTTGGCCAAATAAATGGAAGTAATGAAGATACTGTAAACAAAGAGAAATAGAGTAATGGGACTATTAGATGCTGAAACCTCCTATTGGAATAATATCTGACACAGTGATGTATAAAAATAATAACATTTTATTAAATACATAAACATGTCTTATAATGTTTAAGACATGCGGAAAAAAATATGCAAACTCTGTATACACCCATAAACAGCCCCTACAACAAGGTGAACAATTTCCTCAATAGTCCACATATATGTGTAATCATGAACCATGATAAACACTCAGGACCAAAGTATGAGAAAAAAGACACAGACCAACGCGTTTCGCATGGTAGCTTCTTCGGGGCTTTTCGTTGACAAAGAGGTTCGGTGCACTAGAGCTGATTCAGTAAGTAGTAGTTCTGGGAAACCTGAAAAGAGGCGTTGTATGGATCCTCATTTGGAGATTGTCTTCCATAGAGAATGTTGCTGTTATTGTGACACCAGAAAGGGGGGCCTTTTGCGGTTGGCTTTTTGATGTTTTCTGCCATAATTGAAGATTTAACATTGAGACCATATCAGTATTTGGAAGCTGCTCATTACCTTTGCAGTTGTTTGTGGCTATACTGGGGAGATTTCTCTCAGTGCAGCATGGCAGAACTTTGATCAATTTAGCTTGGAATCACCATTTCCTGTGTATGGGATTTCTGATGTGCTTTTTGGGACAGCTTTTCTTGGGCTGGTTTCAGACCTACATGACTGGGATAGACATTTGACCCATTCTGCAGTGCCCTGGTGGGAACATACAACACCTCTTTTGAGGTTTGCCAAAACTACTATTTACTGAAAAAGCTCTATTGGAACAACCTCTCTGTCAAAGAAAACCCCTGAGGAAGCTACCATGCGAAACGCGTTGGTCTGTGTCTTTTTTCTCATACTTTGGTCCTGAGTGTTTATCATGGTTCATGATTACACATGTATGTGACTTTTGAGGACTTTTGGGTGTATACAGAGTTTCCTGTTTCATATTTTGTAAACATTATAAGACATTTTTATGTATTTAAAAAATGTTTGTTATTTTTATACATCACTGTGTCAGATATTATTCAAATAGGACATTTCAGCATCTAAAAGTCCCATTACTCTATTTCTCTTTGTTCTATTTAATCCGGGGTGTGGTGCTGCATTTTGGCTGATATACGCTATTATAAGATGCTGTAAACAAATGATCTATTGGCGAATGTGTTTTATGTAGATGGGAATAGAATGTGTAATCCCTCGCCGTAGGGTGGACATCTCTCCAAACATCTATGAGATCATAGGAATGTAGTCGTTTCACCAATTTACCGCTTTGTTTGGGAGTGTCTTTTAAATTTGCTTTATATGGGTTGGATGTATCTAAAATTTGGTCCAGAGAAGTATTAAGTATTTGGGGGCAGAGGTGCAAGAAAAGAGTGTCTCCTGAAGTAGCACAATGTCAATGCCCAATTTGTTGTAGTATTGAAAGGCCTTTGTCCATTTGGTGAAAGAATTAAGACCCTGGACATTGTGCGTCAGGATCTTGAAGTCAGAGGGGGGGAGCATTTAGCATAATGGTTCAGTGGACTGTACTCGCCTGTTAAGGGACCCATGGACCGTACTTAGCGACCAATAGATCTGTTGGGTTGCCTTCATTCCTGGACTGAAGAGTGCACTGGAGTAAAGAAAAGCTCAGAAAAAAAAGATAAGAAAAGAAGATTAGTATGGTAAGGAGAGATACCTTCCACTGGTGAGTATGACAAAATCGATATATAACAATCTTAAACACATAGAAAAGCTGTAAAACCACTCCTACTTGGGGGGGGGGGGTCCCCCATATCTTGGTGTGAAATTGCCTCTACTCATGAGCAGGCGGTAAATTCACCAAAAGTGACATGCATTTCCTCCCCGGCCCTTCTATATCATCATCCAGAGGAGGGAAAACAAAAAGGGAGGAGGGGAAGTGGGCAGGATGAGTAAAACATAATTTTCATCAGAAAACTTAAACATCTAAACAATATAAAATGCAGAAGGAGAACCCATTGCAAATACATATACGTGAAAACAATGCAAAAATAATATAGAATTGCAACTGTTGAAGTAACCCTGGGCTGCCCTCACGCAGGTCGGGACTGCAAGGTAAAAAAAAAAAGGTTTTTATCCCTGTCTGTGGTGTTGGAGAGTTCCCCTCACTTTCTGTCTGCTGAAACGTTGTCATCAGGACAGGGTGTGAGAGAAAATGTCTCTAATGGAGCCCCAGATAGCAGTAAAAAAAAATCTGACAGGTTCTAAACCTTCCCCACTATACCCACAATGTAAAAAAACATATTAGCTAAAGATCCAGACCCCAGGGCCATCATCCTGATCCTGGCTACACTATGTAGTGTGTCACTGACCCAGAACAAGCATGCAGCCAGTGAAGGCTGAACAATCTGACCTCCTGCATGCTTGTTCCTGGTCAGTGACACACTAGGTAGTGAAGTGAGGTTTAGGATGAAGATGACGGCCCCGGAACCTGCAGCTTTATAAATAAATCACTCATGTTTCCTGTCCTCTGCTTCCTCCTATTGGATGTGTATTCCACCAATCACCAATTAGATAATGTCTCTGGGCAGATCTCTCACTTCTGATTCCCCCCACATATCTTTATACAACCTCCCCCCCCTACATATACCCCAGCATGGAGGGGCTCAGTGAAGGTGGTGGTGAAGGTGTGGAGATGTCGGATCGGGTCACACAGATCATAAAAGGAGATTCGCCCGGCCTCATAATCCAGATCTATCCTGACTCTCTTACTGGAGACACCGCCGGGTAATTGGGTCTTATTACTGTCATGTCTCACTGAGTACTGATTATCCAACCCCCACCTCTCCAAACTCCAGGACTTCTTATTATATCCAATCACTGACTGACCTCCTCTCCTGTCTATACTGGGGTAACACATCCCAACTCTCCACCATTCTGCCCCCCCGATATCCACTTCCCAGTAATGTCTCCCTGAGGAGAACCTCTGACTGCTCATCACCTGACGATACTGAAACCTCTCTGGTGTTTCTGGGTGATTCTGATGTGATGACCTGGATGCAGTTTTCCTGTCATCTGATATATGTATCTTATTACCAGCTGTCCTCACATCCAGTAATATGTCTGTAACCCTCGACACCCCCGATGTTTGCTGTACAGACCCAATATTTGGCCCTCCAGCCTGGTTGTGTGAGTGTTGTATGGTGGGGGAGGGTTTGGGAGATCTTCTGGATGGTTCAGCATTGATATGACCTTCGCCCTTTGTAGTAGAATGTGGATAGACATGTGTGCCTGGACATTTCTCTACATTTACCCCAGACATGATATCAGATAAACCTGTGTGTAATGTGTGTGAGATCCCCCCCACATCCAGATCCCCTCCATCATGGAGGAGTTTATCATGTCTCTCTCTGTCCTCATCATCTCCATCCTCAGTATCACACAAGTCACCTGTGTCTGATTCCTGTAGGACAGTCAGTGGATCCGTCATGTTACACAGCTCCTCAATGTCCCCCATCTTCCTGGACAGCTTCTCCTTCTTTATTTCCAGATCCTGGACCAGATCATTGATTATCACGGAGATCCGCTCTGCCTGCCCGGAGATTTCCCTCAGGACTCTCTTCTCCAGGTCTTCCAGACGTCTCCTGAGGTCTCTGAACAGGACAGTGACTCTTTCTGTTTCATCATCTGCTTCTCCTTGTACTTTCCTCCTGTGTTCCTGCAGACTCTGGACTCTTTTCTCCATCTCCTCTCTCTCTGTCATCAGTTTCTGCAGAACATTCCTCATTTTCTTCTTCTTCATCTCAGAGGCTTTATCCAGAGTCTCCACCTGGTGTCCCCGATGTTCTCCATCCAGTCTGCAGGACACACAGATATAGTTGGAGTCCTCAGTGCAGAAATACTCCAGGATCTTCTTATGGACGGAGCATTTCCTGTTCTCCAGGGAAGTGGTGGGGTCACATAAGACGTGTTCTGGTGACTTGCTGTGGACTCTCAGGTGATTGTCACACAGAGAAGCTTCACAATGCAGACAGGATTTCACAGCAGGTACAGGAGTGTAAATACAGTAAGTACAGAAGACCCCGGACTCCTCCTGATCTGGATCGGTGGGCTGGAAATTCTCCACTATGTTACGTAATTTCAGATTCCTCTGAAGGAGGGGACGTTTCTTGAAGCTTTGTTTACATTCAGGACAGGAATAACCTCCAGACCCCCTCTGTGTATCCAACACACGACCAATACAGTCCCGGCAGTAGTTGTGTCCACATTTTAGCATTACAGGATCTTTATAAAAGTCCAGACAGACGAGACATTCCAGCTCCTTCCTCAGATCAGCAGACGCCATCGCTGAGAGTAGAAGAGAGAAATGACGGTGAAAGTCTCTGACACTCCGTAACCAATGTGACCGATTCTGTACATTCCTACTGAGGGGGAGGTAATCAATTCTGTACATTCTGACACAGGCTGAGACTTGTAGTCATAAGAACTCTTATGCAGAAGAACACAGATAATACATGGGAGGATTCCTGAGAATATTCTCCATATCTGGGGGAAAACAAAAGACATTTAATATAAATACATAAGGGGGGATATGATCTCCATGTATAAATACATAAGGGGGATATGATCTCCATGTATAAATACATAAGGGGGGATATGATCTCCATGTATAACTACATAAGGGAGGATATGATCTCCATGTATAACTACATAAGGGAGGATATGATCTCCATGTATAAATACATAAGGGGGGGATATGATCTTCATGTATAAATACATAAGGGGGATATGATCTTCATGTATAATACATAAGGGGGATATGATCTCCATGTATAAATACATAAGGGGGGATATGATCTCCATGTATAAATACATAAGGGGGATATGATCTTCATGTATAATACATAAGGGGGATATGATCTCCATGTATAAATACATAAGGGGGATATGATCTCCATGTATAAATACATAAGGGAGGATATGATCACCATGTATAAATACATAAATAGAAATATTAGATCAAGAATTGTAATTACATGCTCCTGTTGAACAGTGGTAGAAAAATTGGGCCTTTGGTGGTGGTGTTGTTGCCACAACACTGTAAGCCCTCACAGTTACTCTTGGTGAGCGCAGGAATGAGCCGTGCTGCAAAGTATTGCATCAAAAATTGTCGCCCGTTAAACAAGGGCTGAAAAATTGGGCCTTAGCCACTGGTGGCGGGGCCCAGAACCAAAAAATGTTCTTACAAGCTATTAGCATGATCAATGAGGAGGAAGAGGATAGTCACTCAGCATCAGTATAGGCAGTCTTGAAGGGATCTGACATTTCAAAAAAAATTATTCGGTTACATCAGCATCAGGTGCTTGGTAGCTGGTGGTGATCCAAGACTGATTAATTTTTTTGAAGGTCAGTCGATCGACCGAGTCCGTGGACAGGCGCACCCTGTGATTGGTTACAAAGCCTCTAGCAGCACTGAATGTGCGTTCCGAAAGTCCCCCAAGCACACCAGCTCAAGCACCGCATGGCATCTTTTTGCCTGCGTGCTTGCATAGCCCCTTGAACGCCTATGGAGCACCGCTGGTTCTGAGGACAAATCAGCACAGGAAGAGGCCATGGAGGAAGAAGAAGAGGAGGGGGTAGAGCAGAGAGTTGTGGCAGAATCACCACTAGTAGAATTTTGGAGGGGTGGTGGCGGAAAAACCTCCAACAATACTGCACTTTGTCCTTCATCCTTCCCAGCTGCCAGCAGAGTCACCCAGTGCGTGGTGAAAGATAGGTAACGTCCCTGTCCATACCTGCTGTACCATGAGTCAGCGATAATATGAACCTTACCGCTGACCGCCCTGTCCAGCGAGGCCAAGACATTGCCTTCCACATGCAGGTAGAGAGCCGGAATCGCCTTCCGTGAGAAAAAGTGGCGTTTGGGAACCTGCCACTGAGGAACCGCACATTCCACAAACTCACGGAAGGGGGCAGAGTCTACCAACTGAAAAGGCAGCAGTTGAAGTGCTAGTAATTTAGCCAAGCTAGCATTCAACCGCTGGGCATGTGGATGGCTTGGAGTGAACTTCTTTCGGCGGTGCAGCAGCTGGGGCAGGGAAATTTGCCTGGTACAATCTGACGTCAGTGTACCAAAAGCAGATTGCCCCCAAGTACTTGGCTGTGACACACCTAATTCCACACCTTCATTCCTCTCAGTGCAGGTCTCAGAGGACTGAAGGTATAGTGGGGTTGGAGATCCCAGCTGATGTGGAGCAAGGGGAGGTCCTCTTTGTTCTTTGCTGTGGGTCTTTTACGTACTGTGACAGACCTAGCCGGGACAGAGGCTTTTGGAAAGGACTGAATGTGAGCCTCTTGCCTACAGATTATGGGCCCTGGCATTTGGGGTACCCTTGAGGTGTTGCTACTTTGGCTTAGGGTCCTTGTCCCCCAGGACACACAGACTCTAAGAACCCTGTATTTGCCATAGTAGCAATAGTGAGTCATACTGTTGGGACACATACTGTGAGGAGATGCTAATATCAACTCCACTCACCTGTCTGATGTCTGCTATAATGTGTTTAATGTAAATGAGTCTAGTCTGGCTTACCACAGGTTCTAATGCCGCGTACACGCGAGCGGACTTTATGGCAGACTTTGTCCCGCAGACTTTTCAACGGACTTTACGATGGACTTTCCGAATGAACGGACTTGCCTACACATGATCAACCAAAGTCCGATGGATTCGTAAGTGATGACGTACGACCGGACTAAAAGAAGGAAGTTCATAGCCAGTAGCCAATAGCTGCCCTAGCGTCGGTTTTTGTATGTCGGACTAGCATACAGACGAGCGGACTTTTCGACCGGACTCGAGTCCGTCGAAAAGATTTAAAACATGTTTCATTTCTAGGTTCGTCGAACTTTTGGGGGAAAAAAGTCAGCTGGAGATTGAATTGTCCAAAGGACTCCAGTCCGCCAAACCAAGTATGCCATAAAGTCCAGTCGTGTGTACGCGGCATTAGGGTATTCCACACATTGTTGTTTGTTCTAATTAACCCTGTGTTGCTGTTTATGGTAATGTGTATTGAATAGTCAATGAGCTAGGAGACGTAGCACCTAGTCTGGGTAAATGATTTAGTAAACTAGCTCATGTTAATTAGGTTACAGTTGTATTGTTAGAGTAATATGAGCAGGAGGGAGGAACCTCTTCTAACGGCATATAAAGTCTTGTAATTTTGATTCTAAATAAACAGTCCATGTTAGCAGTGAAGCAAGTGTCGCCTTGTTTTGTGCTTTGTGAGCGGTTGGAATATCTGATATCTGTATCCAGACTGGGAGGAAGTGGTATATGACGGAAGCACTCAAGCAGAGTGTGGGACGTTCCGTGACACGTACGCTTGCCAACGAACTGCATGGCAGGTCAACCTATGTCTGGTCAAGCATGTGGTGCCCAAGCGGGTGATGTTTTGGCCACGCGAGATATGCTTGAGACATATGTTGCAAATAGCAGCTGTGGGATCTGATGCACTCATCTCAAAAAAGGCCCACACCAAAGAACTTTTGGAATAACGCGCAGAGACAGCAGCGTCCTGCACATAGGGAGCTCTGTGGTGTGATGCAGTCGGTGTGCTGCCCTTAAGCTGGCCCCTGGAGGGCATCCGGCCTCATTGGAGATGTGCCTCCTCCTCCTCCCCTCTCCTATCAGGCACCCATGTGGAGTCAGTGACCTCATCATCCCCTCCCTCCCCATCACTGGAGCAAACCTGACAGTATGCTGCAGCAGGGGGAGCATGACTGCCAGATTGCTGTCCTTCTTTGGCACCCCCTCTCTCTGGGCTCACGTTACTGCCTTTATCTAGCTAGGTACCATCATCGGAGCCTTCAAAATGCTGGGCATCCTCCTGGAGCATCTACCCAACACTGTGGTCAAACAGTTCGAGGGACTCCTCAGGAGGACATGGTGGGGCTAGGGAAGGAGTGACTGATGCCATTGAGCCGAGGGAAGAGGCCGCGTTGGCAGCTGCTTTGCCAGACAAAGTACCCTGAGCCTGGGTGAGAGAGGATGAGGAGGAGGAGGACGGCTTGGTCATCCACTCAACCAAGTCTTCCGCATGTTGCGGCTCAACACGGCCAGCTGCCGAAAAAAAGACAAGCGTGTCCCACGGCCACGTGCTGATGAGGATGCACCGTCTCCACGACCAGCACTGTTGCCTCTAGACACAGAGCCTGCTTACCCTCTTTTATTGGCTTGTGACTGTCTGCCTCTCCTTAACCACTTGACCACTGGGCACGTAAACCCCCTTAATAACCAGACCAATTTTCAGCTTTTGGTGCTCTCATATTTTGAATGACAATTACTCAGTCATGCAACACTGTATCTATATGAAATTTTTGTCCTTTTTTTCACACAAATAGAGATTTCTTTTGGTGGTATTTAATCACCGCTGGGTTCTTTATTTTTTGCACTATAAAAGAAAAAAGACCGAAAAATCTGTAAAAAAAAATGCATTTTTCTTAATTTCTGTTATAAAATTTTGCAAATTAGTAATTTTTCTTCATATATTTTGGCCAAAATTTATACCGCTTCATATCTTTGGTAAAAATAACCCAAATCATTGGATATTATTTGGTCTTTGTGAAAGTTATAGAGTCCACAAGCTATGGTGCGAATATCTGAAAATTGATCACACCTGAAGTACTGACGGCCTATCTAATTTCTTGAGACCCTAACATGCCAGAAAAGTACAAATACCCCCCAAATGACCCCTTTTTGGAAAGAAGACATTCCATAGTATTTAGAAAGATGCATGGTGAGTTTTTTGAAGTTGTCATTTTTTCCCACAATTCTTTGCAAAATCAAGTTTCTTTCTTTTTTCACAAAATTGTCATATTAGCAGGTTATTTCTCACACACCGCATATGCATACCACAAATTACACCCCAAAACACATTCTGCTATTACTCCTGAGTACGGCGATACTACATGTGTGAGACTTTTACACAGCGTGGCCACATACAGAGGCCCAACATGCAGGGAGCACCTTCAGGCGTTCTGGAGCACCCAGGCCAATTCTGACATTTCTCTCCAACATGTAAAAATCATCATTTATTTGCTAGAAAATTACATAGTACCCCAAAACATTATATATGTTTCTTTAGCAAAGACCCTAGAGAATACAATGGCGGTCATTGCAACTTTTTATCTCGCACGGTATTTGCGCAGCAATTTTTCGAACGTGTTTTTTTGGGAAAAAAAAACAGTTTTGTGCTTAAAAAAAAAAAAAAACAGTAAAGTTAGCCCAATGTTTTTGCATAATGTGAAAGATGAAGTTACGCCGAGTAAACAGATACCCAACATGTCACCTTTCAAAATTGCGCGCGCTTGTGGAATGGCGCCAGACTTCGCTACTCAAAAATCCCCATAGGCAACGCTTTAAAATTTTTTACTGGTTACATGTTTTGAGTTACAGAGGAGGTCTAGGGTCAAAATGATTGCTCTCACTCTACCGATCGCACCGATACCTCACATGTGTGGTTTAAACACCGTTTTCATATGTGGGCAGGACTTACGTATGCGTCGCTTCTGCATGTGAGCACACAGGGACAGGGGCGCTTTAGAATTTTTTTTTTTTTTATTGTTCATTTTACTTTATTTATTTTAGTTTCACACTTTTTTTTTACCACTTTTATTCCTATTACAAGGAATGTAAACATACAGTGTGGAGGAGGACTTTGCTGCCATAGCTGGCTGCAAAATTATGCAGATGGAGGAGGGACAATGGCTCCTAAGTGAGTTTTTAATTTTGGAAGCTGTAAATAAGGGGTTGAGGGGCCAACTCACATCTGAAACCCACATTTGTCACCTCACCCATAGTCCTCCTCCTCCTCCTCCAGGTCCTACTCCTCCTCCTGCCACACCTCCAGCACCAGAGCCACAGCGTGGAAGGAAGCGTCTAAGGAAGACCAGAGAGTGATGACCTGAGTTCAGTCTGGTCTGGCAAAATGCGCAGCCTCTTGTATGACCACAGCCTGGGGACATACATGTCATCTGCTGCTCTCCTGATCTCTGGGACTTCTGGACCAGACTGCACTCCCTTACATATGGACTCCTCAGGCCACCAATTTTGCTGAAAAATAATTGATGTCTGCCCTGGGGGTCAAAGGCTTCGCCAATTTCAGCTGTTTCTCCAGCGTTGCCTCCCTCTTTGTTTGGTTCTGATCCCTTAAAAAAGGAATTTTTGTTTCAATTATACTCGCCTATGTGTTTTTTCCTTCAAAAAGGACAGTTTGTTTGTGAGGAGGCAGGTACATTTCAAATATACAATGTGAAATTAACAAGAGACACCAACACCAAACAATCTCCTTGAGATTAAATAATACAAGATAATAATGGTGTTGTGGTAACTTGACACACAAAACACACACAAAAATATTCTGGATGTAAAATAAAAAATAAAAAAAATAACAACACGATCAGGCTTGAAAACAATACAAACACAAAAAAAAAACATATATCTTTTTTTGTCAGATGTGACAAATCTAAATATATTGAGGGAATCCCGATAAATAATAAAGAAAGAAGTTTGTGAGAAGTGTGTGTGAATATGAGCAGCAAAACTACTTCATTCTTCTCACATTATAAAGAAGAAGAGAGTGCGCTGTATTAAACCATTTTTGACATTGCAGCATGACGAAAGTGCTGTATCCATTCCAAACGCTAAGTTTACCAGAACGAGCTGTTCCGTCTCGGAATTTCTTCTGAGCATGCGTGGCACTTTGTGCGTCGGAATTGGCCACACACGGTCGGAATTGATGTGATCAGATTTTGTTGTCGGAAAATTTTACAGCCTGCTCTCAAACTTTGTGTGCCGGAAAATCCGATGGAAAATGTCCGATGGAAATTCCGATTGTGTGTGGGCTCCAACAACACGCTCCGATCGCACATTTTCCATTGGAAAATCCTGGGATGTCATTAATTTACTCTGTGTGTACATCGCTCTATACTCTGTGTGTACATTGTTTTATGTTCTGTGTGTACATTGTTTTATGTTCTGTGTGTACATTGCTCTGTACTAGGGATGAGCTTCGTGTTCGAGTCGAACCCATGTTCGACTCGAACATCGGCTGTTCGATTGTTCGTCGAATTGCGAACGATATGGGCCGTTCGCGCCAAATTCGTGTGGCGCGTCACGGCCCATAATTCACTGCGGCATCGCAGTGCATTGCTTGCTGATGATTGGCCAAGCATGCACTATGACCCGCATGCTTGGCCAATCACAGCGCCGCCTTAACAGAGAGCCGTAATTGGCCAAAGCCAAGGAGGCTTTGGCCAATTATGGCTCAGGGGATTTAGTACACGCCCCACACTATATAAGGCCGCCTGCACGGTGGCCCTGTGCAGTGTGTTCCGGTGTGCTGAGAAATAGAGAGAGAGAGAGAGAGACAGTGTCATTTCATTTGAGTTGGCTAGATTAGGCAGGACAGTCAGTCAGTTAGCTGCACTTAAAGTGTATTGTGTATATATATGCATCCCAGGTGTTGCATATATATATATATATATATATATATATATATATATATATATATATATATATATATATATATATACACTGTATTCAGTTTAGCTAGATCCGTTCCTGTTATCTTCTAGACTATTTATATTTAGTGCAGTGCGTCCTGCTCACAGTGTTCAGCTAGATCCGTTCCTGTTATATTCCTACTGACAGGCAGGCTTGTCTTGTTACAGTATTTTGAAGAAAATTACTGGTGTTCTTTTGATCCTATTAGTACCACAGTCAGGCAGCTAGACTATTTACATTTAGTGCAGTGCATCCTGCTCACAGTGTTCAGCTAGATCCATTCCTGTTCTCTTCTTACTGACAGGCAGGCTTGTCTTGTTACAGTATATAAAGCTACCTGAAGAAAATTACTGGTGTTCTTTTGATCCTATTAGTACCACAGTCAGGCAGCTAGACTATTTAAAGTTAGTGCAGTGCGTCCTGCTCACAGTGTTCTGCTAAACCTACAAGTTAGTGGGGTGCGTCCTGCTCACAGTGTTCAGCTAAACCTACAAGTTAGTGGCGTGCGTCCACCTCACAGTGTTCAGCTAAACCTACAAGCTAGTGGGGTGCGTCCTGCTCACAGTGTTCAGCTAGATCCGTTTCTGTTATCTTCTTACTGACAGGCAGGCTTGTCTTGTTACAGTAAATACAGCTACCTGAAGAAAATTGCTGGTGTTCTTTTGATCCTATTAGTACCACAGTCAGGCAGCTAGACTATTTACAGTTAGTGCAGTGCATCCTGCTCACAGTGTTCTGCTAAACCTACAAGTTAGTGGGGTGCGTCCACCTCACAGTGTTCAGCTAAAGCTACCTGTAGAAGGTTGGTGGTGTTCTCATACTACAGGCAGGCAGTTGATTTTGCTAGCTGCAGTATCAGTATATATATATATATATATATATATATATATATATATATATATATATATCCCAGCTTAGTGCAGCTACAGGCCATTAGTATGTCTGGAAGGCCAAGAAGGAGAGGCAGACAGTCACAAGCCAATAAGAGAGGGCAAGCAGGCTCTGTGTCTAGTGCTGGTCATGGAGACGGTGCATCCTCATCAGCACATGGCCATGGGACACGCTTGGCCTTTTTTTGGCAGCTGGCCATGTTGAGCCGCAACATGCGGAAGACTTGGTCGAGTGGATGACCAAGCCGTCCTCATCTTCCTCATCCTCTCTCACCCATGCCCAGGGTACTTTGTCTGGCAAAGCAGCGGCCTCTTCCCTCGGCTCAATGTCATCAGTGACTCCTTCCCTAGCCCCACCATGTCCTCCTGAGGAGTCCCTCGAACTGTTTGACCACAGTGTTGGGTACATGCTCCAGGAGGATGCCCAGCGTTTGGAAGGCTCTGATGATGATACTGAGCTCGATGAAGGCAGTAACATGAGCACGGACAGAGGGGGTGCCCAAGAAGGACAGCAATCTGGCAGTCATGCTCCCCCTGCTGCAGCATACTGCCAGGTTTGCTCCAGTGATGAGGAGGGAGGGGATGATGAGGTCACTGACTCAACGTGGGTGCCTGATAGGAGGGAGGAGGAGGAGGTGGCACATCACCAACGAGGCAGGATGCCCTCCAGGGGCCAGCCTAAGGGCAGCACATTGACTGCATCACACCCCAAAGCTCCACATGTGCAGGGCGCTGCAGTCTCTGCGCATTATTCAAAAAGTTCTTTGGTGTGGGCCTTTTTTGAGACAAGTGCATCAGATCGCACCGCTGCTATTTGCAACATATGTCTCAAGCGTATCTCGCGTGGCCAAAACATCTCCCGCTTAGGTACCACATGCTTGACCAGACATATGTTGACCTGCCATGCAGTTCATTGGCAAGCGTATCTAAAAGACCCACACCAAAGAACAAAGAGGACCTCTCCTTGCTCCTCATCAGCTGAGATTTCCAACCCCACTATACCTTCAGTCCTCTCTGAGACCTGCACTGAGAGGAATGAAGGTGTAGAATTAGGTGTGTCACAGCCAAGTACTTGTGGGCAATCTGATTTTGGTACACCGACGTCAGATTGTACCAGGCAAATTTCCCTGCCCCAGCTGCTGCACCGCCGAAAGAAGTTTGCTCCCAGCCATCCACATGCCCAGCAGTTGAATGCTAGCTTGGCAAAATTGCTAGCACTTCAACTGCTGCCTTTTCAGTTGGTAGACTCTGCCCCCTTCCGTGAGTTTGTGGAATGTGCGGTTCCTCAGTGGCAGGTACCCAAACGCCACTTTTTCTCACGGAAGGCGATTCCGGCTCTCTACCAGCATGTGGAAGGCAATGTCCATGCCTCGCTGGACAGGGCGGTCAGCGGTAAGGTGCATATTACCGCTGACTCATGGTCCAGCAGGCATGGACAGGGACGTTACCTAAGTTTCACAGTGCATTGGGTGACTCTGCTGGCAGCTGGGAAGGATGCAGGACAAGGTGCAGTAGTGTTGGAGGTTGTTCCGCCACCACGCCTCCAAAATGCTAATGATTGTGACACACCTCTCTCCTCCACCCCCTCCTCTTCTTCTTCCTCCATGGCCTCTTCCTCGGAACCAGCGGTGCTCCGTAGTCGTTCAAGGGGCTACGCAAGTACGCAGGCCAAAAGATGCCATGCGGTGCTTGAGCTGGTGTGCTTGGGGGACAGGAGCCACACTGGGGCAGAGGTTCTGTCAGCTCTGCAGGGGCAGGTTCAGAGGTGGTTGATGCCACGCCAACTTAAGGCAGGAATGGTGGTTTGCGACAATGGCACCAACCTCCTCTCTGCCCTCCGACAGGGACAAATGACCCATGTGCCCTGTTTGGCTCACGTCCTTAACTTGGTGGTGCAGCGGTTCTTGGGCAGGTACCCGGGCTTACAGGATGTCCTGAGGCAGGCCAGGAAAGTCTGTGTGCATTTCCGCCGGTCATATAATGCCAGTGCTTGGCTGACGGACCTCCAGAAGGAGTTTAACCTGCCCAAGAACCGCCTAGACTGTGACATGCCCACCAGGTGGAACTCAACGTTGGCCATGCTGCAGCGGCTGCACATGCAGCAGAGGGCCATCAATGAGTACCTGTGCGACTATGGCACCAGTACAGGGTCAGGGGAGCTTGTTTTTTTTTTCCCCACGCCAGTGGGCCATGATCAGGGATGCATGCACTGTCCTGTCACCATTTGAGGAAGCCACGAGGATGGTGAGCAGTGACAGTGCATGCATCAGTGACACTGTCCCCCTTGTCCACCTGTTGGAGCACACGCTGCGTGGAATAATGGACAGGGCACTTGAGGCAGAACAGAGGCAGGAAGAGGAGGACTTCCTTAGCTCTCAAGGCCCCCTTTATCCAGACAGTGTTCCTGCGTGCCCGCCGATCACACAGGAAGAGGACGAGGAGGAGGAGGAGGAAGATTGTGTCAGTATGGAGGTGGAGCCTGGCACTCAGCATCAGCAGCAGTCTTTAAGGGATCAGTCCCAAGAAACACATGGACTTGTACGTGGCTGGGAGGAGGTGGCTGCGGACCATGTCGTCCTTAGTGACCCAGAGGACTCCGGACCGAATGCCTCAGCAAACCTACGCTGCATGGCCTCCCTGATCCTGCAAAGCCTGCGTAAGGATCCTCGTATTCGTGGTATCAAGGAGAAGGACCAATACTGGCTGGCAACCCTCCTTGATCCACGTTACAAGGGTAAGGTTGCGGACCTTATTTTGCCATCGCAGAGGGAGCAGAGGATGAAACATCTTCGGGAGGCCTTGCAGAAAGGTCTGTGCAACGCGTTCCCAGAGACTGGGAGGTTACAAACTCCTGTTTCTGGACAACGTGTTGCTGAGGCTTCGGTCAGTCAAAGAAGGAGCGGTGGAGAAGGTGGCCGTCTGACCGATGCGTTCAGACAATTTTTTGGTCCGCAGCCCCAAGGTATGATCGGTTCCAGCAACCATCGCCAGCGTCTGTTTTACATGGTGCAGGAATACCTAGGGGCAAGATCTGACTTGGACACCTTTCCCACCGAAAATCATCTGGGTTACTGGGTCTTGAGGATGGATCACTGGCCAGAGCTTGCACAGTATGCAATTGAGCTACTGGCCTGTCCTGCATCCAGCGTTCTTTCGGAACACACATTCAGTGCTGCTGGAGGCGTGGTAACCGATCACAGGGTGCGTCTGTCCACTGACTCGGTCGATCGACTGACCTTCATAAAAATGAATCAGTCTTGGATCACCACCAGCTACCAAGCACCTGATGCTGATGTAACCGAATAATTTTTTTTGAAATCTCAGATCCCTTCAAAGACTGCCTATGCTGATGCTGAGTGACTATCCCTGAGTAATTATCCTCTTCCTCCTCAATCATCACGCTGATAGCTTGTAAGAACATTTTTGGTTCTGGGTGCCACCACCAGTGCCTAAGGCACAATTTTTCAGCCCCTGTTTAACAGGGGCGTGTAATTACGATTTTTGATGTAATACTTTGCAGCAGGGCTCGTTCCTGCATTCCAACTAGAGTGTCTGTGAGGGGTTGCAGTGTTGTGGCACCAGCACCAGTGCCTAAGGCCCATTTTTTCTGCCCCTGTTTAACAGGGGCGTGTAATTACAATTTTTGATGCAATACTTTGCAGCAGGGCTCGTTCCTGCATTCCAACTAGAGTGTCTGTGAGGGGTTGCAGTGTTGTGGCACCAGCACCAGTGCCTAAGGCCCATTTTTTCTGCCCCTGTTTAACAGGGGCGTGTAATTACAATTTTTGATGCAATACTTTGCAGCAGGGCTCGTTCCTGCGTTCCAACTAGAGTGTCTGTGAGGGGTAGCAGTGTTGTGGCACCAGCACCAGTGCCTAAGGCCCATTTTTTCTGCCCCTGTTTAACAGGGGCGTGTAATTACAATTTTTGATGCAATACTTTGCAGCAGGGCTTGTTCCTGCGTTCCAACTAGAGTGTCTGTGAGGGGTTGCAGTGTTGTGGCACCAGCACCAGTGCCTAAGGCCTAATTTTTCAGCTCCTGTTCAACAGGGGCATGTAATTACAATTCTTGATCTAATATTTCACAGCAGGGCCCTGTGAGGGCTTACAGTGTTGTGGCCACAGCAACACCTAAGGCCCAAATTTCTGCTGAGTATATAGGGCAGGACCCTACTTTCAAACAACTAACTTACAAACGACTCCTACTTGCAAACGGAAGGAGACAACAGGAAGTGAGATGAAATCTACCCCTAGGAAGGGAAATTCTCTCCTGTAAGAGTTAATATGGGAAAAACATTTCTCCTTTCCACTGATGCTTTCCAATCCATTGGGACAAAAAGTGAGGTGAAATCTTCTGAAGAGGAGGAAAGACAGCAAAACAAATGTCACAGGGGTGATAACCCTTCCCTATGTTTTCCAAAAAGCTTAAAAAGATTTTTTTTGGGGGGGCAGGAGGCGGAGCCCTAGCGGAGCAGACATGCATTGTTAGAGCTCCACACCGCTGAGGAGAGAAGAGAAGGACAAAGTGGAGCCTGCAGGCTCAAAAGGTATCCATTTGAACCTTTTTGCCCCAGGGAACAAACTGTGAAAGTTTGGGCAGGAAATATGGTACTGGGAGGAAACCGTGGCAGAAATAAAAATCACCTCACAAAGAGCTCACAGGCACTCACTGCAGCTGAAGCAGCTCCAGTCACCTCACAAGATACAACATCAGGGCGCTCTCACAGACAAAAAATGTCACAGCAAGACTCTCCATTTGAGTCAGATACAGAACAAATCCTTTCACAAACTTCTCCACAAGCCTCCTCAGTATCCCCAGTAATATTATTACAATTTGAAAAGATGCTTCATAAGGCTTTAAAACAAACCTCAGACCAAATAACAAACAGCCTAACCAAAGAAATAAGAGAGCTGGGAAACCGCACCGCAGCCTTAGAAATAAAAATGGATGAAATTGAAATTACAACCCAAGAAAATATAACAGAATTGGAACAATTAAAAAAAGAGAATTTAATACTTCAAACTAAGCTCGAAGATTACGAAAATAGAGCCAGATGTTCAAACTTGCGCATAAGGGGAATACCTGAAACTGTGACAGACCTGCAATCTACTATTACTGCTCTATTACAAGAACTAAAGCCAGATATCCCTATTGAACGTTTAGAACTGGACAGAGTACACAGAGCCCTCACAGCCAAAAAGAAAGATGGACCCCCACGTGATATAATCACAAAATTTCATTATTACAGAACGAAAGAACAAATACTAATTGCTGCAAGAGAAAAAAAGGAACTTAATTTTCAAGGACACAATTATCAAATTTTTGCTGACCTATCCCAACTTACTATTACTAAAAGACGATCCATGAAACCCCAACTAATGGAACTGCAACGCCACAACATTATGTATCAATGGGGCTTCCCCTTTTCAGTCAGATTTAACTACCAAGGTACAATTTACAGAAGCAGATCAGCAGATGAACTACAACAGACCCTTTTAAAATTAAATCTGACAGAACCCACAAGCAGCAACTCTCCCACACGCAGAAGAATGGCGTCATCTTCACCTTCAGGCAGCACCCAGAAAATTTCAGAACAAAATGGGAATCATCATTCTCACAAAAGAGGCCGTTATGCCACATCATCCATGGACCAAGAAGATTCAATGGACTGACATCCTAATTCCTGATATCTCTTCATTTATTATACTAAGAGATTGTTCTCTTTAAAAAACCTATATTTATAACTGAATGTAACTGCATTCTGATAGTCACACACTGTGTGGGATCATGTTACATTCCAGTTATATTTCTTATTACTTCTGATTCATATAGCCTTAGAATATATAAGTGAAATAAGGAAATTCTTGTTCAGTTATATATTATCAGGTAATAACAATAGATTTATTACTTTTTAGGACAAATATGTTCAATAATTCAGAAGTAATGGAAGCTTTTTCTTTCTTTTAAAAAAAGATATTATTACCTAACTAGTTCCTAGAATTATGTTTTTGTTTATTCTAATCTGAAGCAATACAACCTCAATTTTATGAGTTAACATATCTAAACAGTTACATATGAATAAAATATGTAATTGTTTACTCTAAAAGGGTTAAAATCCCAAAATAATTCAAACTATCTTCATCAATACCAAAGTTATTAACAGTACCTTTCTAACTGAATTATTTAGCCTAGGGCAAGACTAACCATATACAACCACCCTGGAATAAATAATTTCAACAAAAACTATATTCTGCACTCCAATTAATGAAACATCATTTTGATGTCTTTTGACATAGCACTTCTCTCCTGTAAGCGGAAGATCCGTGTACCCCCATTAGCCCTCCTCATTCTCCCAACCATATTATGTGGGAGTGTGACGAAGGCACTTATTCCCCTGAGAGAGATATTTATTCTCTTTCACAGGTAAATTGTGATTACTTGCAAAAAATAATTTATACAATGTATCATCTAATCTCATATGTTTTTTGTTTACTCTTTACTCCAGAATTCACTGGTTTCTTTTCTATCTATTCATCTCTTCAGTCCACACAGGTTGATCTGCACAGTCAGCTCTGCATAACAAAAAGTAAGTCAAAACTATTTGATCTATTGCCATGGCACCACTGAATATACTTTCCCTGAATGTTCAGGGAATAAAAGTCCCTCAAAAAAGGACCAAAGCCTTCCGTACTTTCCATAACAAGAAGGCTCACATAGTATGCCTCCAAGAAACACACTTCACCAAAGATTCTACTCCAAAATATATTTCTCCTTTTTATCAACAAATTTACACAGGTTCTGCCTGTACCAAGCAAAGGGGAACTCTAATTGCATTTCATCGATCCACACCATTCACCTTATCATCAGAAATTAAAGACCCAGAAGGTAGATACCTGATACTCATGGGTTATATAATGGATACAGCAATCACGGTGATTTCCTACTACGCTCCTAACAAACAACCTACACCATTCCTCTCACATATATTACAAGTGATTAATACACACAAAATAGGAACAGTGATAATGTGTGGGGATTCGAACCAGGTCCTCCTCCCATTTCTAGATAAATCACCTTTTACACCATCCAAAATAACCTCTAGATTACCTTTTTCTCTACTTCTTTCCAAATACAATCTGGTAGATTCATGGAGAGAAAGTAACCCAATGAAAAAGAAATTCACTTATTTCTCGCACCCTCATCAAACCTTCACCAGAATAGATCATATTTTTCTAACAATAGGAATGATACCAGAAATTATTGCATCAGATATAATTCCGATTCCGTGGTCTGACCATAATGCAGTATACACTACTATAGCCTCAGCCATATCAAAAGCGCATGACCCAACGTGGTACTTACCGGACATAATGCTCAAACACCCACTACATCAGATGGCCATTGAACAAGCTTTAAAGGAATACATATCAATTAATAATACAACAGACATCTCCCCAATAACACTGTGGGAAGCTCATAAGCCTGTCTTGCGTAGTACAATACAAAGACAAAAGGCACTATTTAAACGGGAACGCAAAAATCTAGCAAAAAAAATAGAACTCAATTTTAATGCAGCCTACATATCATTTCAAGATAATCCATCTCAGAGTACAAAATCTCATCTGGAAAAATCTAGATTGGAATACGATCTATTTCTCACTGAGTCAGTTGATAAATCCCTCAAACGCTCCAAACACAATTTCTACATGAATACAAACAAACCAGGTACATATTTGGCTCGGGCATTAAATTCAACTAACAAATCTTTCAAACCAATACGTTTGAAATTATCAAAAAATGTTTACACTTGTAATCCAGTTAAAATAGTCCATAAATTTCACTCACATCTCGCAACTTTATACAAGACAAACAATGAATTTAATCCTACAGAGGCTGAATCAAAAAATCAAAAAGAATCAAAAAAGCAGTTTGGATGAGCCTATAACTATAGATGAAGTTGCTAACGCCATAAAAGACCTAAAACTTAACAAAAGACCAGGCCCAGACGGCTACTCGGCTTTATACTATAAAACATTCTCAGAAATACTCTCTCCCATTCTCACTGAAACTTTTAACAAACTTCTAGATGGACATTCTTTTCGGCAAGAAACACTAATGGCAATTGTTTGTATGATCCCAAAACCCCTTTCTGATGATACTTCCTGTGTGAATTATCGGCCTATCTCTCTGTTAAACCTCGATATTAAATTATTAGCAAAAATAATAGCAAAACGCCTCAATAGCATTATAGGAAAATTAATACATAGAGATCAAGTAGGCTTCATGCCAAATAGACAGGCAGGCGATAATATACGCAGGGCAGTGTTATTGGCACATATTGCTAAAAAACGGAAAATCCCTTTATGTTTTCTATCTCTCGATATTAAGAGGGCATTTGACACAGTATCCTGGCAATATATGCAATATTCATTACAAAAATGGGGTTTTGGACCCTACTTTTTAACATGGATCAAGGCATTATATAATAAACCCAAAGCCTATATAAAATATGCTGGATACAAATCTGAAGCCTTTAATATCGAAAGAGGTACCCGACAGGGTTGCCCATTATCTCCCTTATTATTTGCCCTTATACTCGAACCCATGGCCCAATACATCAGAACAAACCAAACTATAACTGGCATTGAAGTAGGAGGTATTACACACAAATTATGTATATTTGCAGACGATATATTACTTTTTCTATCATCACCACAGGTCCCTGGTCCTAACTTAATACCAGCTCTTGATGGATTTGCAGCCCTATCCGGCCTTATGATTAATCCTAAGAAATGCCTAGTGCTTAATATTTCACTCACAAACATGGAATTGATCCCGGCTAGGGCTGCACTCCCATTCACATGGGCAGAAAAATCAATCCCATATCTTGGAATTCATTTAACAGCATCTCATTCTGACTTATTCTCAACCAATTATCCTCCTGTATTAAGACAGATCACAAATCTAATAAAACAATGGTCACAACTTCCTTTATCCTGGATAGGGAAGATTAATGCAATCAAAATGACTATTCTACCCAAATTGCTTTATCTATTCAGAGTCCTCCCTATTCCAATTCCTTCCTATTTTTTGAGAATAGTACAAAAAAGAGCAACTTCGTTTATATGGGGCTCTTCTAAACCACGTATACCTATACACACACTACATCTTCCCAAAAATAAAGGAGGCCTGGGATACCCTAATTTTACTAACTACTACAGAGCAGCACATTTGGCCAGTCTGTCCAAATACCATGCAAAACAGGAAATCCCATTATGGGTATTTATAGAGGCTTCAGAAAATGACCCTCTATTAATATCAAATTTATTATGGCTTGATCCTAAAGACAGCTTTAAAATTCATAATCCCATAACTAAACACTTCTTATCTCTCTGGGATAAACTAAAAACCAAATATCAGTTACAATCTCCACACAATCCTCTCCTTTCTTTTATCAGAAATCCGGCCTTTTATCCGGCATGGATCTACCCAAATTCTTTTAAAGCTTGGACAACATCAGGCATTCAGACACTAAATGACTTCATAGCATCTAAATCATTCCTTTCATTCCCATCGCTTAGAGAAAAATATGATCTACCAAACTCTGAGATATTTAGATATCTCCAAATCAAAAATTTCTATACACCATTCCTAAAGGGGATACACCATTATCCCAATTATCCATTTTTGAATCAATCTGTACAAAAGATCCATTTGCTAAAGGTACAATTTCATCACTTTATAATCAATTATATGGAGTAGCAAATCTTAATAGACCCTCTTACGATCAGAGGTGGGAGGAGGACCTGGAACGAACTTTAGAAGACACAGACTGGTCTAACATATGGCTCACATCTAAGTCATCTTCACCCAACATCTTAGCACTGGAGACAAATTATAAAGTCCTAACTCGCTGGTATCTTGTACCCGCTAGAGTGGCAAAATATTCACCTAATACCTCAGCTCTTTGTTTTCGAGGATGCCCAGAAATAGGCACATATTTACACATATGGTGGACGTGCCCAGTAATCCAAACCTTCTGGAAGGAAGTCTTCGTGATTGCATCTAAAATATTTAAAAAAATAATACAACCAGATCCATATTTAACTTTACTTAATCTAAAACCGGAATGGTTAACACTCTCTCAATTCAAACTTATGATCCAACTAATAACGGCTGCAAAACAAACAGTTGCCAAGGCATGGAAATCTCCTACATTGGTACTAGCAGAAACAATTCACAGAATGAATAATACAATGTCCCATGCTAAGATGGTAGCCATCGATCAAAATCAAATTGCAAAATTTGATAAAACTTTGGCACCCTTGGATAAAACAACAGTTCCTGTCAAATTTCAATGACTCTGTCCTGTTGCCATGGTAACAGATTAAATGACTTACAGAGACACCCATTCTAAGGCTTCAAAGAGAACTAAAAAGAATAATAAACTGACGAGCGGGACAACCTTGTGGACCATACCTCTACCTTTCAACCCTTTTTCTTCTTTCTCTTTCCTTTTCTCCACCTTACGATTAAAGCTCATTATCAGAATTTATTTGACCTATATACACTCTACTTGTAAACAATATGTATAGTAGGTATAAATCATTTAAATACCTACAAAAGTAACTAAGGAAATGATATATATCTTTAATTTAGGTTTATGTGAATCCAATGTTTAATATTTGAAATTTCATGATATTTACCTATATAAACCCTACTGTAAAACAATGAGCTTACTTTATAGATCCTTGTAAACTTACTTTATGTATCTTTATAACATTGTATACTCAATAAACTTCTTTTGACAAGAAAAAAGATTTTTTGGCTGGAGCTAAACACGTTAAAAATGTACCCGTTCAAAATTACAAAGAGATTCTACTTAACAACAAACCTACAGTCCCTGTCTTGTTTGCACCGCCTGTATACTGCTGTTCAGAGTATATAGGGCCTGGTGGCCCCACACCTTTCCTTATTTTAATTTGGGTGCGGGGTTCCCCTTAATATCCATACAAGACCCAAAGGGCCTGGTAATGGACTGGGGGGTACCCATGCCGTTTGTCTCACTGATTTTCATCCATATTGCCAGGACCCGACATTACATTAAACCCGCAAGCAGTTTTAAATGAGATTTTTTCCTTTAAAAATGACATTTGGTGTAGGGACTGTTCTAAACACGGGAAACACGCGTCACTTTACAGGCATACTATAGACACCCCCCAGGTACGATATTTAAAGGAATATTTCTTTTTTTTTTTTTACTTTAAGCATCATAAAAATCACTGCTCCCGAAAAAACGGCCGTTTTGAAAAGTTTTTTTTGCATTGATCCATGTCCCTTGGGGCAGGACCCGGGTCCCCAAACCCTTTTTAGGACAATACCATGCAAATTAGTTTTTAAAATGAACACTTTTGATTTTGAACGTTCGAGTCCCATAGATGTCAATGGGGTTCTAACGTTCGTGCGAACTTTCGGTCCGTTCGCAGGTTCTGGTGCGAACCGAACCGGGGGGTGTTCGGCTCATCCATACTCTGTACTCTGTGTGTACATTGCTCTATATTCTGTGTGTACATTGCTCTATACTCTGTGTGTACATTGCTCTATACTCTGTGTGTACATTGCTCTATACTCTGTGTGTACATTGCTCTATACTCTGTGTGTACATTGCTCTATACTCTGTGTGTACATTGCTCTATACTCTGTGTGTACATTGCTCTATACTCTATGTGTACATTGTTCTATGTTCTGTGTGTACATTGCTCTATGTTCTGTGTGTACATTGCTCTATGTTCTGTGTGTACATTGCTCTATGTTCTGTGTGTACATTGCTCTATACTCTGTGTGTACATTGCTCTATACTCTGTGTGTACGTTGTTCTATGTTCTGTGTGTACATGGCTCTATATTCTGTGTGTACATTGCTCTATACTCTGTGTGTACATTGATCTATACTCTGTGTGTACATTGCTCTATGTTCTGTGTGTACATTGCTCTATGCTCTGTGTGTACATTGCTCTATGTTCTGTGTGTACATTGTTCTATACTCTGTGTGTACATTGCTCTATACTCTGTGTGTACATGGCTCTATATTCTGTGTGTACATTGCTCTATACTCTGTGTGTACATTGATCTATACTCTGTGTGTACATTGCTCTATGTTCTGTGTGTACATTGTTCTATGTTCTGTGTGTACATTGTTCTATACTCTGTGTATACATTGCTCTATACTCTGTGTGTACATTGCTCTATGTTCTGTGTGTACATTGATCTATACTCTGTGTGTACATTGCTCTATGTTCTGTGTGTACATTGCTCTATGTTCTGTGTATACATTGCTCTATACTCTGTGTATACATTGCTCTATACTCTGTGTGTACATGGCTCTATATTCTGTGTGTACATTGCTCTATACTCTGTGTGTACATTGCTCTATACTCTGTGTGTACATTGCTCTATACTCTGTGTGTACATTGATCTATACTCTGTGTGTACATTGCTCTATGTTCTGTGTGTACATTGCTCTATGCTCTGTGTGTACATTGCTCTATACTCTGTTTGTACATTGCTCTATACTCTGTTTGTACATTGCTCTATGTTCTGTGTGTACATTGCTCTATGTTCTGTGTGTACATTGTTCTATACTCTGTGTGTACATTGCTCTATGTTCTGTGTGTACATTGTTCTATACTCTATGTGTACATTGTTCTATGTTCTGTGTGTACATTGCTCTATGTTCTGTGTGTACATTGTTCTATGTTCTGTGTGTACATTGTTCTATACTCTGTGTGTACATTGTTCTATGTTCTGTGTGTACATTGTTCTATACTCTGTGTGTACATTGCTCTATGTTCTGTGTGTACATTGTTCTATATTCTGTGTGTACATTGCTCTATACTCTGTGTGTACATTGTTCTATGTTCTGTGTGTACATTGTTCTATGTTCTGTGTGTACATTGTTCTATACTCTGTGTGTACATTGTTCTATATTCTGTGTGTACATTGATCTATATTCTGTGTGTACATTGCTCTATACTCTGTACATTGCTCTATACTCTGTGTGTACATTGCTCTATACTCTGTGTGTACATTGTTCTATGTTCTGTGTGTACATTGTTCTATGTTCTGTGTGTACATTGTTCTATACTCTGTGTGTACATTGTTCTATACTCTGTGTGTACATTGCTCTATACTCTGTGGTTACATTGCTCTATACTCTGTGTGTACATTGTTCTATACTCTGTGTGTACATTGTTCTATATTCTGTGTGTACATTGATCTATATTTTGTGTGTACATTGCTCTATACTCTGTACATTGCTCTATACTCTGTGTGTACATTGTTCTATACTCTGTGTGTACATTGCTCTATATTCTGTGTGTACATTGTTCTATACTCTGTGTATACATTGCTCTATACTCTGTGTGTACATTGATCTATACTCTGTGTGTACATTGCTCTGTGTTCTGTGTGTACATTGCTCTATACTCTGTGTGTACATTGCTCTATACTCTGTGTGTACATTGCTCTATGTTCTGTGTGTACATTGCTCTATGTTCTGTGTGTACATTGTTCTATGTTCTGTGTGTACATTGTTCTATACTCTGTGTGTACATTGTTTTATACTCTGTGTGTACATTGCTCTATACTCTGTGGTTACATTGCTCTATACTCTGTGTGTACATTGTTCTATACTCTGTGTGTACATTGTTCTATACTCTGTGTGTACATTGCTCTATACTCTGTGTGTACATTGTTCTATGTTCTGTGTGTACATTGTTCTATACTCTGTGTGTACATTGTTCTATATCCTGTGTGTACATTGATCTATATTCTGTGTGTACATTGCTCTATACTCTGTACATTGCTCTATACTCTGTGTGTACATTGTTCTATGTTCTGTGTGTACATTGTTCTATACTCTGTGTGTACATTGTTCTATATTCTGTGTGTACATTGATCTATATTCTGTGTGTACATTGCTCTATACTCTGTACATTGCTCTATACTCTGTGTGTACATTGCTCTATACTCTGTGTGTACATTGTTCTATACTCTGTGTGTACATTGCTCTATACGCTGTGTGTACATTGCTCTATACTCTGTGTGTACATTGCTCTATACTCTGTGTGTACATTGCTCTATACTCTGTGTGTACATTGCTCTATACTCTGTGTGTACATTGCTCTATACTCTGTGTGTACATTGATCTATACTCTGTGTGTACATTGTTCTATACTCTGTGTGTACATTGTTCTATACTCTGTGTGTACATTGCTCTATACTCTGTGTGTACATTGTTCTATACTCTGTGTGTACATTGCTCTATACGCTGTGTGTACATTGCTTTATACTCTGTGTGTACATTGCTCTATACTCTGTGTGTACATTGCTCTATACTCTGTGTGTACATTGCTCTATACTCTGTGTGTACATTGCTCTATGTTCTGTGTGTACATTGCTCTATGTTCTGTGTGTACATTGTTCTATACTCTGTGTGTACATTGCTCTATACTCTGTGTGTACATTGTTCTATACTCTATGTGTACATTGTTCTATGTTCTGTGTGTACATTGCTCTATGTTCTGTGTGTACATTGTTCTATACTCTGTGTGTACATTGCTCTATACTCTGTGTGTACATTGTTCTATGTTCTGTGTGTACATTGTTCTATACTCTGTGTGTACATTGTTCTATATTCTTTGTGTACATTGCTCTATACTCTGTGTGTACATTGTTCTATGTTCTGTGTGTACATTGTTCTATGTTCTGTGTGTACATTGTTCTATACTCTGTGTGTACATTGTTCTATATTCTGTGTGTACATTGATCTATATTCTGTGTGTACATTGCTCTATACTCTGTACATTGCTCTATACTCTGTGTGTACATTGCTCTATACTCTGTGTGTACATTGTTCTATGTTCTGTGTGTACATTGTTCTATACTCTGTGTGTACATTGTTCTATACTCTGTGTGTACATTGTTCTATACTCTGTGTGTACATTGCTCTATACTCTGTGGTTACATTGCTCTATACTCTGTGTGTACTTTGCTCTATACTCTGTGTGTACTTTGCTCTATACTCTGTGTGTACATTGTTCTATACGCTGTGTGTACATTGCTCTATACTCTGTGTGTACATTGCTCTATACTCTGTGTATACATTGCTCTATACTCTGTGTGTACATGGCTCTATATTCTGTGTGTACATTGCTCTATACTCTGTGTGTACATTGATCTATACTCTGTGTGTACATTGCTCTATGTTCTGTGTGTACATTGTTCTATGTTCTGTGTGTACATTGTTCTATACTCTGTGTATACATTGCTCTATACTCTGTGTGTACATTGCTCTATGTTCTGTGTGTACATTGCTCTATGTTCTGTGTGTACATTGTTCTATACTCTGTGTGTACATTGCTCTATACTCTGTGTGTACATTGTTCTATACTCTATGTGTACATTGTTCTATGTTCTGTGTGTACATTGCTCTATGTTCTGTGTGTACATTGTTCTATGTTCTGTGTGTACATTGCTCTATACTCTGTGTATACATTGCTCTATACTCTGTGTGTACATTGCTCTATACTCTGTGTGTACATTGCTCTATACTCTGTGCGTACATTGTTCTATACTCTGTGTGTACATTGATCTATACTCTGTGTGTACATTGATCTATACTCTGTGTGTACATTGATCTATACTCTGTGTGTACATTGATCTATACCCTGTGTGTACATTGATCTATACTCTGTGTGTACATTGCTCTGTGTTCTGTGTGTACATTGCTCTATACTCTGTGTGTACATTGCTCTATACTCTGTGTGTACATTGCTCTATACTCTGTGTGTACATTGCTCTATGTTCTGTGTTTACATTGCTCTATGTTCTGTGTGTACATTGCTCTATACTCTGTGTGTACATTGCTCTATACTCTGTGTGTACATTGCTCTATACTCTGTGTGTACATTGCTCTATACTCTGTTTGTACATTGCTCTATGTTCTGTGTGTACATTGCTCTATGTTCTGTGTGTACATTGTTCTATACTCTGTGTGTACATTGCTCTATACTCTGTGTGTACATTGTTCTATGTTCTGTGTGTACATTGTTCTATACTCTGTGTGTACATTGTTCTATACTCTGTGTGTACATTGTTCTATATTCTGTGTGTACATTGATCTATATTCTGTGTGTACATAGCTCTATACTCTGTACATTGCTCTATACTCTGTGTGTACATTGCTCTATACTCTGTGTGTACATTATTCTATGTTCTGTGTGTACATTGCTCTATACTCTGTACATTGCTCTATACTCTGTGTGTACATTGTTCTATACTCTGTGTGTACATTGTTCTATACTCTGTGGTTACATTGCTCTATACTCTCAGTGTACATTGTTCTATACTCTGTGTGTACATTGTTCTATATTCTGTGTGTACATTGATCTATATTCTGTGTGTACATTGCTCTATACTCTGTACATTGCTCTATACTCTGTGTGTACATTGTTCTATACTCTGTGTGTACATTGCTATATACTCTGTGTGTACATTGCTCTATACTCTGTGTGTACATTGCTCTATATTCTGTGTGTACATGGTTCTATACTCTGTGTGTACATTGCTCTATACTCTTTGTGTACATTGCTCTATACTCTGTGTGTACATTGCTCTATACTCTGTGTGTACATTGTTCTATACTCTGTGTGTACATTGCTCTATACTCTGTGTACATTGTTCTATACTCTGTGTGTACATTGTTCTATACTCTGTGTGTACATTGCTCTATACTCTGTGTGTACATTGCTCTATACTCTGTGTTTACATTGCTCTATACTCTGTGTACATTGTTCTATACTCTGTGTGTACATTGTTCTATGTTCTGTGTGTACATTGATCTATACTCTGTGTGTACATTGCAATTCATCGTACAGTCACTGGTGTGAAGCATATGGAACAACTAGAGGTGAAATGTGGAACTGCACCAACCTTTCTGATCTTGCACAGTACTGCAGAGCTCTGCCTCCTCTTACCCTCCAACCATTAGGGGCTCAGAAATGAGGGGTGTTTCCTGTAAATGCTGTAGGGTGATGTATACAATGTATATATTATATGTTTGGTATAGGTGTGATATAAGTGTGTTCTATATGTTAGTAATAATACCGTTCTTTCATGCGCCTGATTTTGCTTGATACCAGTACACACCCCTCCTCCACCCTTCCTGACAATCTGTGTTCTGGATGAAGGGACTGCACAGTACTTTTTGCTGTCTTCTCTTCCCAATAAACTTTTCTTTGTAAAATGACTTTGTAAGATGGTTTTTATTAAACTGTTCTGCAGATTTTCATCAATAACACATAAAAGTATTGGGGATGGGGATGAGGATCAGATTACAAATGAAAATATTAGGAATGAGGCTCAGATTACACATGGAAATATTAAGGATGAGGATCAGATTACACATGGAAATATTAGGGATGAGGATCAGATTACCCATGGAAATATTGGGGATGAGGATCAGATCACACATGGAAATATAGGGGATGAGGATCTGATCACACATGAAAATCTTGGGGAATTGCAATGAGGATCAGATTACACATGGAAATATTGGGGATGAGGATCAGATTACACATGGAAATATTGGGGATGAGGATCTGATCACACATGGAAATATTGGGGATGAGGATCAGATCACACATGGAAATATTGGGGATGAGGATCTGATTACACATGGAAATATTGGGGATGAGGATCAGATCACCCATGGAAATATAGGGGATGAGGATCAGATTACACATGGAAATATTGGGGATGAGGATCTGATTACACATGGGAATATTGGGGAATTGCAATGAGGATCAGATTACCCATGGAATATTGGGGAAGAGGATCAGATCACACATGGAAATATAAGGGATGATGATCAGATTACACATGGAAATATTGGGGATGAGGATCAGATTACACATGGAAATATAGGGGATGAGGATCGGATTACACATGGAAATATTGGGGCTGGAGATAAGGATCATATTATACATATAAATATTGGTATGGGAATGAGAATTGGATTACACAAGGAAATATTGCGATGGGAATGAGAATCGGATTACACATGGAAATATTGGGGTTGGGGATCAGATTATATATGAAAATATTGGAGATGGAGATGAGGATCCGATTACCCATGGAAATGTTGGGGATGTGGATTGGATTACACATGGAATTATTGAGATAGGAATGAGGATCAGTTAACATTTGGAAATATTAGGTATGAGGATTGTATTGCACATATACAATATTAGGGATGTGGATGAGGATCAGAATACACATGGAAATATTGGGGATGAGGTTCGGATTACATGTGGAAATATTGGGGATGAGGATAAGGATCAAATTACACATGGAAATGTTGGGGATGCGGATCGGATTACACATGGAAATATTGAGATAGGAATGAGGATCAGTTAACATTTGGAAATATTAGGTATGAGGATTGTATTGCACATTGAAATATTAGGGATGTGGATGAGGATCAGAATACACATGGAAATATTGGGGATGAGGTTTCGGATTAAATATGGAAATATTGGGGATGAGGTTTGGATTACACATGGAAATATTGTTGATAGGGATGTGGATCAGATTACACATGGAAATATTGGGGATGGGGATAAGGATCAAATTACACTTGGAAATATTAGGGATAAGGTTGCGGATCAGATTACACATGGAAATATTGGGGATGAGGGTCAGATTACACATGGGAATATTGGTGATGGAAATGAGGATCAGATTACTGAAAATATTGGGGATGGGGTTGAGGATCAGATTAGACATTGAAATATTGGGGATGAGGATCAGATTACACACAGAAATATTGGGGATGGGGATGAGGATCAGATTACACAAGGACATTTTGGGAATGGGAATAAGAATGAGATTACACATGGACATTTTGGGAATAGGGTTGAGGATCAGATAAGACATGGAAATATTTGGGTATACGATCTGATTACATATGGAAATATTGGGGATGGGGATGGGGATAAGGATAAGGATCAGATTACTCTGGCTATCCCCTACTGTTGCTACCTTCTGGCGATCCCTGAAAACTCATCTCTTTAGGAAAGCCTATCACGTCGCCAACTAATCTCCTACCACTTCCAACAGCTCATTCCCCACAGTTACAACCTTTTGTACCACATTCCCCGCCCTATAAGATTGCAAACTCTTCTGAACACGGTCCTCTTAATCGTTTTGTATTTTATAGTATTATAACTGTATTGTCTCCCTTTTATATTGTAAAGCGCTGCGTAAACTGTTGGCGCTATATAAATCCTGTATAATAATAATAATAATTACACATGGAAATATTGGGGATGGGGATAAGGATCAGATTACACATGAAGATATTGGGGATGATGGTCAGATTACACATGGAAATATTAGGGATGAGGATCAAATTACACATGGAAATATTGAGGATATGGATGAAGATCAGATTACACATGTAGATATTGGGGATGAGGGTCAGATTACATATGGAAATATTAGGGATGAGGATCAAATTACACATGGAAATATTGAGGATATGGATGAAGATCAGATTACACATGAAGTTATTGGGGATGAGGGTCAGATTACACATGGAAATATTAGGGATGAGGATCAAATTACACATGGAAATATTGAGGATATGGATGAAGATCAGATTACATATGAAGATATTGGGGATGAGAATCAGATTACATGTGGAAATATTGGGGATGAAGATCAGATTACACAAAGAATTATTGGGGAGGAGGAGAAGGATCAGATTACACCTGAAAATATTGGGCATGAGGATCAGATTACACGTGGAAATATTGGGGATGAGGATCAGATTACACATAGAATTACTGGGGAGAAGGATCAGATTACACATTGAAATATTGGGGATGAGGATCAGATTACACATGGAAATATTGGGGATGAGGATCAGATTACACATGGAAATATTGGGGATGAGGATCAGATTACACATGGAATTATTGAGGATAAGGAGGGGAAGGATCAGATTACATATGAAAATATTGGGAATGAGTATCAGATTACACATGGAAATATTTTGAAGAGGATCAGATTACACATGGAAATATTGGGGATGGGGATGAGCATCAGATTACTGGAAATATTGGGGATGGGAATGAGGATAAGAATACTGGAAATATTGGGGATAGGGTTGAGGATCAGATTATACATGGAAATATTAGGGATTAAGATTAGATTAAACATGGGAATATTGGGGATGAGGATCAGATTACACATGGAAATATTGGGAACAGGGTTGAGGATCAGATAACATATGGAAATATTAGGGATGAGGATCAGATTACACATGGAAATATTGGGGATGAGGATCAGATTACACATGGAAATATTAGGAATGAGGATCAGATTACACATGGAAATATTGGGAAGGAGGAGAAGGATCAGATTACACAAGGAAATATTGGGGATGAGGATCAGATTGGACATGGAAATATTGGGGATGGGGATCAGATTACACATGGAAATATTGGGGATAGGGTTGAGGATCAGATTACACATAAAAATATTGGGGCTGGTAATAAGGATCAGATTATACATGGAAATATTGGTATGGGAATGAGAATTGGATTACACATGGAAATATTGGGATGGGAATGAGAATCGGATTACACATGGAAATATTGAGGTTGAAGATCAGATTATATATGGAAATATTGGGGATGGAGATGAGGATCCGATTACCCATGGAAATGTTGGGGATGCGGATCGGATTACACATGGAATTATTGAGATAAGAATGATCAGTTAACATTTGGAAATATTGGGTATGAGGATTGTATTGCACATTGAAATATTAGGGATGTGGATGAGGATCAGAATACTCATGGAAATATTGGGGATGAGGTTCGGATTACATATGGAAATATTGGGGATGAGGATCAGATTACACATGGAACTATTGGGGATGAGGTTCAGATTACACATGGAAATATTGGGGATGAGGATCAGATTACACATGGAACTATTGGGGATGAGGTTCAGATTACACATGGAAATATTGGGGATGAGGATCAGATTACACATGGAACTATTGGGGATGAGGTTCAGATTACATATGGAAATATTGGTGATAGGGATGTGGATCAGATCACACATGGAAATATTGGGGATGGGGATAAGGATCAAATTACACGTGGAAATGTTGGGGATGGAGATGAGGATCAGATTACACATGGAAATGTTGGGGATGGAGATGAGGATCATATTACACATGGAAATGTTGGGGATGGGGATCGCATTACACATGGAAATATTGAGATAGGAATGAGGATCAGTTAACATTCGGAAATATTAGGTATGAGGATTGTATTGCACATTGAAATATTAGGGATGAGGATCAGAATACACATGGAAATTTTGGGGATGAGGTTTGGATTAAATATGGAAATATTGGGGATGAGGTTCGGATTACACATGAAAATATTGGTGATAGGGATGTGAATCAGATTACACATGGAAATATTGGGGATGGGGATAAGGATCAAATTACACTTGGAAATATTAGGGATAAGGTTGCGGATCAGATTACACATGGAAATATTTGGGATGAGGATCAGACTACACATGGGAATATTGGTGATGGAGATGAGGATCAGATTACTGGAAATATTGGGGATGGGGTTGAGGATCAGATTAGACATTGAAAAATTGGAGATGAGGATCAGATTACACACAAAAATATTGGGGATGGGGATGAGGATCAGATTACACAAGGAAATATTGGGGATGGGGATGAGGATCAGATTACACAAGGACCTTTTGGGAATGGGAATAAGGATGAGATGTTACATGGACATTTTGGGGATAGGGTTGAGGATCAGATAAGACATGGAAATATTGGGGTATAGGATCTGATTACATATGGAAATATTGGGGATGGGGATAAGGATCAGATTACTCTGGCTATCCCCTACTCTTGCTACCTTCTGGCGATCCCTGAAAACTCATCTCTTTAGGAAAGCCTATCACGTCGCCAACTAATCTCCTACCACTTCCAAAAGCTCATTCCCCACGTTACAACCTTTTGTACCACCTGCCCCGCCCTATAAGATTATAAACTCTTCTGAACAGGGCCCTTTTAATCCTCTTGTATTTTATTGTATTATAACTGTGTTGTCTCCCGTTTATATTGTAAAGCACTGTATAAACTGTTGGCGCTATATAAATCCTGTATAATAACAATAATAATTACACATGGAAATATTGGGGATGGGGATAAGGATCAGATTACACATGAAAATATTAGGGATGAGGATCAAATTACACATGGAAATATTGAGGATATGGATGAAGATAAGATTACATATGAAGATATTGGGGATGAGAATCAGATTACATGTGGAAATATTGGGGATGAAGATCAGATTACATTTGAAGATATTGGGGATAAGGATTGGATTACAAATGGAAATATTGGGGATGAGGATCATTTTACACATGGAAATATTGGGGTTGAGGATCAGATTACATATGGAAATATTGGGGATGAGGATCAGATTACACATAGAATTATTGAGGAGGTGGAGAAGGATCAGATTACACATGAAAATATTGGGGATGAGGATCAGATTACACGTGGAAATATTGGGGATGAGGATCAGATTACACATAGAATTTTTGGGGAGAAGAATCAGATTACACATTAAAATATTGGGGATGAGGATCAGATTACACATGGAAATATTAGAGATGAGGATAAGATTGCACATGGAAATATTGGGGATGAGGATCAGATTACACATGGAAATATTGGGGAATTGCAATGAGGATCAGATTACACATGGAAATATTGGGGATGAAGATCAGATTACACATGGAAATATTAGGGATGAGGATCTGATCACACATGGAAATATTGGGGAATTGCAATGAGGATCAGATTACACAAGGAAATATTGGGGATGAGGATCAGATTACACATGGAAATATTGGGGATGAGGATCAGATTACACATGGAAATATTGGGGATGAGGGTTAGATTACACATGGTAATATTGGGATGAGGATCAGATTACACATGGAAATATTGGGGAATGGAATGAGGATCAGATTACACATGGAAATATCGGGGAATGGGATGAGGATCAGATGACACATGGAAATATAGGGGATGAGGATCAGATTACACATGGAAATATTGGGGATGAGGATCAGATTACACATGGAAATATTGGGGATGAGGATCAGATCACACATGGAAATATTGGGGATGAGGATCAGATCATAAATGGAAATATTAGGGATGGGGATCTGATCACACATGGAAATATTGGGGATGAGGATCAGAATACACATGGAAATATTGGGATGAGGATCAGATTACACATGGAAATAGTGGGGAATGGGATGAGGATCTGATTACACATGGAAATATCGGGGAATGGAATGAGGATCAGATCACACATGGACATATAGGGGATGAGGATCAGATTGCACATGGAAATATTGGGGATGAGGATCAGATTACACATGGAAATATTGGGGAAGAGGATCAGATCACACATGGAAATATTGGGGATGAGGATCAGATCACACATGGAAATATTGGGGATGGGGATCTGATCACACATGGAAATATTGGGGATGAGGATCAGAATACACATGGAAATATTGGGATGAGGATCAGATTACAAATGTAAATATTGGGGAATGGGATGAGGATCAGATCGCACATGGAAATATAGGGGATGAGAATCAGATTACACATGGAAATATTGGGGATGAGGATCTGATCACACATGGAAATATTGGGGAATTGCAATGAGGATCAGATTACACATGGAAATATTGGGGATGAGGATCTGATTACACATGAAAATATTGGTGATGAGGATCAGATCACACATGGAAATATTGGGGATGAGGATCAGATTATACATGGAAATACTGGGAATGAGGATCAGAATACACATGGAAATATTGGGATGAGGATCAGATTACACATGGAAATATTGGGAATGGGATGAGGATCTGATTACACATGGAAATATCGGGGAATGGGATGAGGATCAGATCACACATGGACATATAGGGGATGAGGATCAGATTACACATGGAAATATTGGGGATGAGGATCAGATTACACATGGAAATATTGGGGATGAGGGTTAGATTACACATGGAAATATTGGGATGGGGATCTGATCACACATGGAAATATTGGGGATGAGGATCAGAATACACATGGAAATATTGGGATGAGGATCAGATTACAAATGTAAATATTGGGGAATGGGATGAGGATCAGATCGCACATGGAAATATAGGGGATGAGAATCAGATTACACATGGAAATATTGGGGATGAGGATCTGATCACACATGGAAATATTGGGGAATTGCAATGAGGATCAGATTACACATGGAAATATTGGGGATGAGGATCTGATTACACATGAAAATATTGGTGATGAGGATCAGATCACACATGGAAATATTGGGGATGAGGATCAGATTACACATGGAAATACTGGGAATGAGGATCAGATTACACATGGAAATATTGGGGATGAGGGTTAGATTACACATGGAAATATTGGGGATGTGTAATCAGATCATAAATGGAAATATTATGGATGGGGATCTGATCACACATGGAAATATTGGGGATGAGGATCAGATTACACATGGAAATACTGGGAATGAGGATCAGATTACACATGGAAATATTGGGGATAAGGATCAGATCACACATGGAAATATTGGGGATAAGGATCAGATCACACATGGAAATATTGGGGATGAGTATCAGATCATAAATGGAAATATTAGGGATGGGGATCTGATCACACATGGAAATATTGGGGATGAGGATCAGAATACACATGGAAATATTGGGATGAGGATCAGATTACACATGGAAATATTGGGAATGGGATGAGGATCTGATTACACATGGAAATATCAGGGAATGAGATGAGGATCAGATCACACATGGACATATAGGGGATGAGGATCAGATTACACATGGAAATATTGGGGATGAGGATCAGATTACACATGGAAATATTGGGGATGAGGGTTAGATTACACATGGAAATATTGGGATGGGGATCTGATCACACATGGAAATATTGGGGATGAGGATCAGAATACACATGGAAATATTGGGATGAGGATCAGATTACAAATGTAAATATTGGGGAATGGGATGAGGATCAGATCGCACATGGAAATATAGGGGATGAGAATCAGATTACACATGGAAATATTGGGGATGAGGATCAGATTACACATGGAAATATTGGGGATGAGGATCTGATCACACATGGAAATATTGGGGAATTGCAATGAGGATCAGATTACACATGGAAATATTGGGGATGAGGATCTGATTACACATGAAAATATTGGAGATGAGGATCAGATCACACATGGAAATATTGGGGATGAGGATCAGATTACACATGGAAATACTGGGAATGAGGATCAGATTACACATGGAAATATTGGGGATGAGGGTTAGATTACACATGGAAATATTGGGATGAGGATCAGATTACACAAAGAAAAATCGGGGATGAGGATCAGATCACACATGGAAATATTGGGGATAAGGATCAGATCACACATGGAAATATTGGGGAAGAGGATCAGATTACACATGGAAATATTGGGGATGAGGATCAGATCACACATGGAAATATTGGGGATGGGGATCTGTTTACACAAATGAAACATTGGGGATGAGGATCAGAATACACATGGAAATATTGGGATGAGGATCAAATTACACATGGAAATATTGGGATGATGATCAGATTACACATGGAAATACTGGGGAATGGAATAAGGATCAGATCACACATGGAAATATAGGGGATGAGGATCAGATTACACGTGGAAATATTGGGGATGAGGATCAGATTACACATGGGAATATTGGGGATGAGGATCAGATCACACATGGATATATTGTGGATGAGGATCAGATCACACATGGAAATATTGGGGATGAGGATCAGAATACACATGGAAATATTGGGATGAGGATCAGATTACACATGGAAATATTGGGATGAGGATCAGATTACACATGGAAATATTGGGGAATGGGACGAGGATCTGATTACACATGGAAATATTGGAAAATGGGATGAGGATCCGATCGCACATGGAAATATAGGGAAATAGGATCAGATTACACATGGAAATATTGGGGATGAGGATCAGATTACACATGGAAATATTGGGGATGAGGATCTGATCACACATGGAAATATTGAGGAATTGCAATGAGGATCAGATTACACATGGAAATATTGGGGATGAGGATCTGATCACATATGAAAATATTAAAGATGAGAATCAGATCACATATGGAAATATTGGGGATGAGGATCAGATTAAACATGTAAATATTAGGGATGAGGATCAGATTACACATGGAAATATTGGGAATGAGGGTCAGATTACACGTGGAAATATAGGGATGAGGATCAGATCACACATGGAAATATTGGGGATAAGGATGAGGATCAGATTACACATGAGAATATTGGGGATAGGGTTGAGGATCAGAATACCCATGAAAATATTATGGATAGGGTTGAGGATCAGATTACACATGGAAATATTGGGGCTTGAGATAAGGATCAGATTATACATGGAAATATTGGTATGGGAATGAAAGTCAGATTACACATGGAAATATTGGGATGGGAATGAGAATCGGATTACACATGGAAATATTGGGGTTGAGGATCAGATTATACATGGCAATATTGGGGCTGGAGATAAGGATCAGATTACACATGGAAATATTTGTATGGGAATGAGAATCGGATTACACATGTAAATATTGGTATGGGAATGAGAATCAGATTACACATGGAAATATTGGGGTTGAGGATCAGATTATATATGAAAATATTGGGGATGGAGATGAGGATCCAATTACCCATGGAAATGTTGGGGACGGGGATCGCATTACACATGGAAATATTGAGATAGGAATGAGGATCAGTTAACATTTGGAAATATTATGTATGAGGATTGTATTGCACATTGAAATATTAGGGATGTAGATCAGAATACACATGGAAATATTGGGGATGAGGTTCGCATTAGATATGGAAATATTGGGGATGAGGATCAGATTGCACATGGAAATATTGGGTAAGAGGATCAGATTACACATGGAAATATTGGGGAATTGCAATGAGGATCAGATTACACATGGAAATATTGGGGATGAGGATCAGATTACACATGGAAATATTGGGGATGAGGATCTGATCACACAAATGGAAATATTGGGGAATTGCAATGAGGATCAGATTTCACATGGAAATATTGGGGATGAGAATCTGATCACACATGAAAATATTGGAGATGAGGATCAGATCACATATGGAAATATTGGGGATGAGGATCAGATTACACATGGAAATATTGGGGAATGGGATGAGGATCAGATTACACATGGAAATATCGGGGAATGTGATGAGGATCAGATCACATATGGAAATATAGAGGATGAGGATCAGATTACACATATAAATATTGGGGATGAGGATCAGATTACACATGGAAATATTGGGGATGAGGATCAGATCACACATGGAAATATTGGGGATGAGGATCAGATCATACATGGAAATATTAGGGATGGGGTCTGATCACACATGGAAATATTGGGGATGAGGATCAGAATACACATGGAAATATTGGGATGAGGATCAGATTACACATGGAAATATTGGGGAATGGGATGAGGATCTGATTACACATGGAAATATCGGGAAATGGGATGAGGATCAGATTGCACATGGAAATATAGGGGATGAGGATCAGATTACACATGGAAATATTGGGGATGGGGATCAGATCACACATGGAAATATTGGGGAATTGCAATGGGGATCAGATTACACATGGAAATATTGGGGATGAGGATCAGATCACACATGGAAATATTGAAGATGAGGATCAGATTACACATGGAAATATTGGGGATGAAGATCAGATAACACATGGAAATAATGGGGATGAGGATCAGATTACACATGGAAATATTGGGGATGAGGATCAGATTACACATGGAAATTTTGGGGATGAGGATCAGATCACACATGGAAATATTGGGGATGAGGATTAGATTACACATGGAAATATTTTGGATGAGGATCAAATCACACATGGAAATATTGGGGATGGGGATCTGATTACACATGGAAACATTGGGGATGAGGATCAGAATACACAAGGAAATATTGGGATGAGGATCAGATTACACATGGAATAATTGGGATGAGGATCAGATTACACATGGAAATATTGGAGAATAGGATGAGGATAATTTTACACATGGAAATATTGGAGAATGGGATGAGGATCAGATCACACATGGAAATATAGGGGATGAGGATCAGATTACACGTGGAAATATTGGGGATGAGGATCAGATTACACATGGAAATATTGGGGATGAGGATCAGATCACACATGGAAATATTGGGAATGAGGATCAGATCACACATGGAAATATTGTGGATGGGGATCTGATCACACATGGAAATATTGGGATGAGGATCTGATTACACATGGAAATATCGGGGAATGGGATGAGGATCAGATCGTACATGGAAATATAGGAGATGAGGATCATATTACACATGGAAATATTGGGGATCAGGATCAGATTACACGTGGAAATATTGGGGATGAGGGTCTGATCACACATGAAAATATTGGAGTTGAGGATCAGATCACACATGGAAATATTACATAGTAGGTGAGGTTGAAAAAAAGACACAAGTCCATCAAGTCCAACCTCTGTGTGTGATTATGTGTCAGTATTACATTACATATCCCTGTATGTTGCGGTCGTGCTTATCTAATAGTTTCTTGAAGCTATCAATGCTCCCCGCTGAGACCACCGCCTGTGGAAGGGAATTCCACATCCTTCTTGCTCTTACAGTAAAGAACCCTCTACGTAGTTTAAGGTTAAACCTCTTTTCTTCTAATTTTAATGAGTGGCCACGAGTCTTGTTAAACTCTCTTCTGCGAAAAAGTTTTAACCCTATTGTGGGGTCACCAGTCCGGTATTTGTAAATTGAAATCATATCCCCTCTCAAGCGTCTCTTCTCCAGAGAGAATATGTTCAGTGCTTGCAACCTTTCCTCATAACTAAGATCCTCCAGACCCTTTATTAGCTTTGTTGCCCTTCTTTGTACTCACTCCATTTCCAGTACGTCCCTCCTGAGGACTGGTGCCCAGAACTGGACAGCATACTCTAGGTGCGGGCGGACCAGAGTCTTGTAGAGCGGGAGAATTATCGTTTTATCTCTGGAGTTGATCTCCTTTTAATGCCAATATTCTGTTTGCTTTGTTAGCAGCAGCTTGGCATTGCATGCCATTGCTGAGCCTATCATCTACTAGGACCCCCAGGTCCTTCTCCATCCTAGATCCCCCCAAGGGTTCTCCCCCCAGTGTATAGATTGCATTCATATTTTTGCCACCCAAATGCATTATTTTACATTTTTCTACATTGAACCTCATTTGCCATGTAGTCGCCCACCCCATTAATTTGTTCAGGTCTTTTTGCAAGGTTTCTACGTCTTGCGGAGAAGTTATTGCCCTGCTTAGCTTAGTACCGTCTGCAAATACAGAGATTGAACTGTTTATCCCATCCTCTAGATCGTTTATGAACAAATTAAATAGGATTGGTCCCAGCACAGAACCCTGGGGAACCCCACTACCCACCCCTGACCATTCCGAGTACTCCCCATTTATCACCACCCTCTGAACTCGCCCTTGTAGCCAGTTTTCAATCCATGTACTCACCCTATGGTCCATGCCAATGGACCTTATCTTGTACAGTAAACGTTTATGGGGAACTGTGTCAAATGCTTTTGCAAAATCCAGATACACCACGTCTACGGGCCTTCCTTTATCTAGATGGCAACTCACCTCCTCATAGAAGGTTAATAGATTGGTTTGGCAAGAACGATTCTTCATGAATCCATGCTGATTACTGCTAATGATACCGTTCTTATTACTAAAATCTTGTATATAGTCCCTTATTATCCCCTCCAAGAGTTTACATACTATTGATGTTAGGCTAACTGGTCTGTAATTCCCAGGGATGTATTTTGGGCCCTTTTTAAATATTGGTGCTACATTGGCTTTTCTCCAATCAGCTGGTACCATTCCAGTCAGTAGACTATCTGTAAAAATTAGGAACAACGGTCTGGCAATCACTTGACTAAGTTCCCTAAGTACCCTTGGATGCAAGCCATCTGGTCCCGGTGATTTACTAATGTTAAGTTTCTCAAGTCTAATTTTAATTCCGTCCTCTGTTAACCATGGAGGTGCTTCCTGTGTTGTGTCATGAGGATAAACACTGCAGTTTTGGTTACTGAAGCCCCCCGATTCACTCGTGAAGACTGAGGAGAAGAATAAATTCAATACCTTCACCATCTCCCCATCCTTTGTAACCAGATGTCCTTCCTCATTCTTTATGGGGCCAATATGGTCTGTCCTCCCTTTTTTACTGTTTACATACTTAAAGAATTTCTTGGGATTTTTTTTGCTCTTCTCCGCTATGTGTCTTTCATGTTCTATCTTAGCCGTCCTAATTGCACCCTTACATTTCCTGTTGCATTCTTTATAAAGTCTGAATGCTGAGGATGATCCCTCAACCTTGTATTTTTTGAAGGCCTTCTGCTTTGCTTTTATATGTATTTTTACATTGGAGTTAAGCCATCCAGGACTTTTGTTCGCTCTTTTAAATTTATTACCCAATGGGATACATTGGCTAATGCCCTTATTTAATATGCTCTTAAAGCAAACCCATCTCTCCCCTGTATTCTTTGTTCCTAATATTTTATCCCAGTTTATGCCTTTTAGCAAGGTTTGTAGTTTAGGGAAGTTGGCTCTTTTGAAATTCAGTGTCTTTGTATTCCCTTTATGTTTCCTATTTGTGTGATTTATACTGAAACTAATTGACCTGTGATCGCTGTTACCTAAATTGCCCCGTATTTCCACATCCGTGATCAGGTCTGTATTGTTGGTAATCAGTAGATCCAGTAATGTTTTATTTCTAGTTGGTGCGTCTACCATCTGACCCATAAAATTGTCCTGCAAGACATTAAGGAACTGGCGAGCCTTAACCACTTGACGACCGCCTCACGCCGATGTACGTCGGCAAAGTGGCACGGACAGGCAAAATCACGTACAGGGTACGTGATTTGCCTTCCGCGGGTGGGGGGTCCGATCGGACCCCCCCCCGGTGCCCGAGGCGGTCGTCTTTTGTCCAGCGGCGATCGGTGATGAGGGGGAGACCATCCGTTCGTGGCCCCCCCCTCGCGATCGCCGCCGGCCAATGAGAACACTCCTTTGCTGCTGTATGCTAAACAGCAGCAAAGGAAGTGATGTCATCTCCCCTCGGGTCGGTATTTTCCGTTCCGGCCCGAGGAGAGACGACATGTGAGTGAGTGCACAACACTACACACACACAGTAGAACATGCCAGGCACACAAAACACCCCGATCCCCCCCCCGATCGCCCCCCGATCCCCCCCCAATCACCCCCCCCCCCCTGTCACAAACTGACACCAGCAGTTTTTTTTTGTTTTTTTTTTCTGATTACTGCATAGTGTCAGTTTGTGACAGTTACTGTGTTGGGACAGTGAGTATTACCCCCCTTTAGGTCTAGGGTACCCCCCTAACCCCCCCTAATAAAGTTTTAACCCCTTGATCACCCCCTGTCACCAGTGTCGCTAAGCGATCATTTTTCTGATCGCTGTATTAGTGTCGCTGGTGACGCTAGTTAGTGAGGTAAATATTTAGGTTCGCCGTCAGCGTTTTATAGCGTCAGGGACCCCCATATACTACCTAATAAATGTTTTAACCCCTTGATTGCCCCCTAGTTAACCCTTTCACCACTGATCACCGTATAACCGTTACGGTTGACGCTGGTTAGTTCGTTTATTTTTTATAGTGTCAGGGCACCCGCCGTTTATTACCGAATAAAGGTTTAGCCCCCCGATCGCCCGGCGGTGATATGCGTCGCCCCAGGCAGCGTCAGATTAGCGCCAGTACCGCTAACACCCACGGACGCAGCATGCGCCTCCCTTAGTGGTATAGTATCTGATCGGATCAATATCTGATCCGATCAGATACTATACTAGCGTCCCCAGCAGTTTAGGGTTCCCAAAAACGCAGTGTTAGCGGGATCAGCCCAGATACCTGCTAGCACCTGCGTTTTGTGCCTCCGCCCGGCCCGGCCCACCCAAGTGCAGTATCGATCGATCACTGTCACTTACAAGGCACTAAACGCATAACTGCAGCGTTCGCAGAGTCAGGCCTGATCCCTGCGATCGCTAACAGTTTTTTTGGTAGCATTTTGGTGAACTGGCAAGCGCCAGCCCCAGGCAGCGTCAGATTAGCGCCAGTACCGCTAACACCCACGCACGCACTGTACACCTCCCTTAGTGGTATAGTATCTGATCGCATCAATATCTGATCCGATCAGATCTATACTAGCGTCACCAGCAGTTTAGGGTTCCCAAAAACGCAGTGTTAGCGGAATCAGCCCAGATACCTGCTAGCACCTGCGTTTTGCCCCTCCGCCCGGCCCGGCCCAGCCCACCCAAGTGCAGTATCGATCGATCACTGTCACTTACAAAACACTAAACGCATAACTGCAGCGTTCGCAGAGTCAGGCCTGATCCCTGCGATCGCTAACAGTTTTTTTTGTAGCGTTTTGGTGAACTGGCAAGCACCAGCCCCAGGCAGCGTCAGATTAGCGCCAGTACCGCTAACACCCACGCACGCACTGTACACCTCCCTTAGTGGTATAGTATCTGATCGCATCAATATCTGATCCGATCAGATCTATACTAGCGTCACCAGCAGTTTAGGGTTCCCAAAAACGCAGTGTTAGCGGAATCAGCCCAGATACCTGCTAGCACCTGCGTTTTGCCCCTCCGCCCGGCCCGGCCCAGCCCACCCAAGTGCAGTATCGATCGATCACTGTCACTTACAAAACACTAAACGCATAATTGCAGCGTTCGCAGAGTCAGGCCTGATCCCTGCGATCGCTAACAGTTTTTTGGTAGCGTTTTGGTGAACTGGCAAGCGCCAGCGGCCTAGTACACCCCGGTCGTAGTCAAACCAGCACTGCAGTAACACGTGGTGACGTGGCGAGTCCCATAAGTGCAGTTCAAGCTGGTGAGGTGGCAAGCACAAGTAGTGTCCCGCTGCCACCAAGAAGACAAACACAGGCCCGTCGTGCCCATAGTGCCCTTCCTGCTGCATTCGCCAATCCTAATTGGGAACCCACCGCTTCTGCAGCGCCCGTACTTCCCCCATTCACATCCCCAACCAAATGCAGTCGGCTGCATGAGAGGCATTTTCTTTATGTCCTCCCAAGTACCCCTACCCAACGAACCCCCCCAAAAAAGATGTTGTGTCTGCAGCAAGCGCGGATATAGGCGTGACACCCGCTATTATTGTCCCTCCTGTCCTGACAATCCTGGTCTTTGCATTGGTGAATGTTTTGAACGCTACCATTCACTAGTTGAGTATTAGCGTAGGGTACAGCATTGCACAGACTAGGCAAACTTTCACAGGGTCTCCCAAGATGCCATCGCATTTTGAGAGACCCGAACCTGGAACCGGTTACCGTTATAAAAGTTAGTTACAAAAAAAGTGTAAAAAAAAAAAAAAATAAGAAATAAAAAAAAATAGTTGTTGTTTTATTGTTCTCTCTCTCTCTATTCTCTCTCTCTATTGTTCTGCTCTTTTTTACTGTATTCTATTCTGCAATGTTTTATTGTTATTGTTATTGTTATTATGTTTTATCATGTTTGTTTTTCAGGTGTGTAATTATTTACACTTTACTGTGCTTTATTGTTAACCATTGTTAACCATTTTTTTGTCTTCAGGTACGCCATTCACGACTTTGAGTGGTTATACCAGAATGATGCCTGCAGGTTTAGGTATCATCTTGGTATCATTCTTTTCAGCCAGCGGTCGGCTTTCATGTAAAAGCAATCCTAGTGGCTAATTAGCCTCTAGACTGCTTTTACAAGCCGTGGGAGGGAATGCCCCCCCCCCACCGTCTTCCGTGTTTTTCTCTGGCTCTCCTGTCTCAACAGGGAACCTGAGAACGCAGCCGGTGATTCAGCCAGCTGACCATAGAGCTGATCAGAGACCAGAGTGGCTCCAAACATCTCTATGGCCTAAGAAACCGGAAGCTACGAGTATTTCATGACTTAGATTTCGCCGGATGTAAATAGCGCCATTGGGAAATTGGGGAAGCATTTTATCACACCGATCTTGGTGTGGTCAGATGCTTTGAGGGCAGAGGAGAGATCTAGGGTCTAATAGACCACAATTTTTTCAAAAAAGAGTACCTGTCACTACCTATTGCTATCATAGGGGATATTTACATTCCCCGAGATAACAATAAAAATGATTAAAAAAAAAAAAATATGAAAGGAACAGTTTAAAAGTAAGATTAAAAAAGCAAAAAAATAATAAAGAAAAAAAAAAAAAAAAAAAAAAACACCCCTGTCGCCCCCTGCTCTCGCGCTAAGGCGAACGCAAGCGGCGGTCTGTCGTCAAACGTAAACAGCAATTGCACCATGCATGTGAGGTATCACCGCGAAGGCCAGATCGAGTGCAGTAATTTTTCCAGTAGACCTCCTCTGTAAATCTAAAGTGGTAACCTGTAAAGGCTTTTGAAGGCTTTTAAACATGTATTTATTTTGTTGCCACTGCACGTTTGTGCGCAATTTTAAAGCATGTCATGTTTGGTATCCATGTACTCGGCCTAAGATCATCTTTTTTATTTCATCAAACATTTGGGCAATATAGCGTGTTTTAGTGCATTAAAATTAAAAAAAGTGTGTTTTTTCCCCAAAAAATGCGTTTGAAAAATCGCTGCGCAATTACTGTGTGAAAAAAAAAATGAAACACCCACCATTTTAATCTGTAGGGCATTTGCTTTAAAAAAATATATAATGTTTGGGGGTTCAAAGTAATTTTTTTGCAAAAAAAAAAAACTTTTTCATGTAAACAATAAGTGTCAGAAAGGGCTTTGTCTTCAAGTGGTTAGAAGAGTGGGTGATGTGTGACATAAGCTTCTAAATGTTGTGCATAAAATGCCAGGACAGTTCAAACCCCCCCCAAATGACCCCATTTTGGAAAGTAGACACCCCAAGCTATTTGCTGAGAGGCATGTCGAGTCCATGGAATATTTTATATTGCGACACAAGTTGCGGGAAAGAGACAAATTTTTTTTTTTTTTTTTTTTTTTTTGCACAAAGTTGTCACTAAATGATATATTGCTCAAACATGCCATGGAAATATGTGAAATTACACCCCAAAATACATTCTGCTGCTTCTCCTGAGTACGGGGATACCACATGTGTGAGACTTTTTGGGAGCCTAGCCGCGTACGGGACCCCGAAAACCAAGCACCGCCTTCAGGCTTTCTAAGGGCGTGAATTTTTGATTTCACTCTTCACTGCCTATCACAGTTTCGGAGGCCATGGAATGCCCAGGTGGCACAAAACCCCCCCAAATGACCCCATTTTGGAAAGTAGACACCCCAAGCTATTTGCTGAGAGGTATAGTGAGTATTTTGCAGACCTCACTTTTTGTCACAAAGTTTTGAAAATTGAAAAAAGAAAAAAAAAATGTTTTTTCTTGTCTTTCTTCATTTTCAAAAACAAATGAGAGCTGCAAAATACTCACCATGCCTTTCAGCAAATACCTTGGGGTGTCTACTTTCCAAAATGGGGTCATTTGGGGGGGTTTTGTGCCACCTGGGCATTCCATGGCCTCCGAAACTGTGATAGGCAGTAAAGAGTGAAATCAAAAATTTTCACCCTTAGAAATCCTGAAGGCAGTGATTGGTTTTCGGGGTCCAGTACGCGGCTAGGCTCCCAAAAAGTCCCACACATGTGGTATCCCCATACTCAGGAGAAGCAGCTAAATGTATTTTGGGGTGCAATTCCACATATGCCCATGGCCTGTGTGAGCAATATATCATTTAGTGACAACTTTATGAAAAAAAAAAAAAAAAAAAGTGTCACTTTCCCGCAACTTGTGTCAAAATATAAAATATTCCATGGACTCAATATGCCTCTCAGCAAATAGCTTGGGGTGTCTACTTTCCAAAATGGGGTCATTTTGGGGGGTTTTGTGCCACCTGGGCATTCCATGGCCTCCGAAACTGTGATAGGCAGTGAAGAGTGAAAGCAAAAATTTACACCCTTAGAAATCCTGAAGGCGGTGATTGGTTTCGGGGCCCCGTACGCGGCTAGGCTCCCAAAAAGTCCCACACATGTGGTATCCCCATACTCAGGAGAAGCAGCTAAATGTATTTTGGGGTGCAATTCCACATAGGCCCATGGCCTGTGTGAGCAATATATCATTTAGTGACGACTTTTTGTAAATATTTTTTTTTTTTTTTGTTTTGTCATTTTTCAATCACTTGGGACAAAAAAAATAAATATTCAATGGGTTCAACATGCCTCTCAGCAATTTCCTTGGGGTGTCTACTTTCCAAAATGGGGTCATTTGGGGGGGTTTTGTACTGCCCTGCCATTTTAGCACCTCAAGAAATGACATAGGCAGTCATAAACTAAAAGCTGTGTAAATTCCAGAAAATGTACCCTAGTTTGTAGACGCTATAACTTTTGCGCAAACCAATAAATATACGCTTATTGACATTTTTTTTACCAAAGACATGTGGCCGAATACATTTTGGCCTAAATGTATGACTAAAATTTAGTTTATTGGATTTTTTTTATAACAAAAAGTAGAAAATATCATTTTTTTTCAAAATTTTCGGTCTTTTTCCGTTTATAGCGCAAAAAATAAAAACCGCAGAGGTGATCAAATACCATCAAAAGAAAGCTCTATTTGTGGGAAGAAAAGGACGCAAATTTCGTTTGGGTACAGCATTGCATGACCGCGCAATTAGCAGTTAAAGCGACGCAGTGCCAAATTGGAAAAAGACCTCTGGTCCTTAGGCAGCATAATGGTCCGGGGCTCAAGTGGTTAAATGAATGCGCGGTTCCCTCCGCCCAGTCTATGTCTGGATAATTAAAATCCCCCATTATGATAACACTTCCCATCCTTGCTGCTAATCCAATTTGTGACAGGAGATCCGTCTCCACTTCCTCCCTCAGGTTAGGGGGCCTATAGCATACTCCCAGTATTATTTTCCCCTTAGCTTCATCCCTTTGGAGCTCTACCCATAAAGATTCCTCCTCCTCCCTAGCTCCCTTAGTGATGTCATCTCTCACATTTACTTGTACATTATTCTTGATATATAGGCATACCCCTCCCCCTTTTTTACCCTCTCTATCCTTGCGGTAAAGGGTATACCCTTGAATGTTTGCCAGCCAATCATGAGAGCTGTTGAACCAGGTCTCTGAAATTCCCACAAAATCCAAATCCTCCTCGTACAACAGTATCTCTAGTTCACCCATCTTGTCTGCCATGCTCCTGGCATTGGTGAACATGCCACATAGTTTAGACCGGTCGCATATTGTCCTCGTATTGGGTGTTTCGAGATTGCAACTAGGACTTGCTACTATACTCACCTTGTGTTTTTGTGCTTTGGTTAACCTACCACTAATGCCCCCAATACTACCCTCAGGAATATCTTCCGCGCTGGCTATCTCTGCCTCTGGACCCTCCCCCCCATCGCCTAGTTTAAAAACCCCTCTAACTTTTTGGCCATCTTCATTCCCAGCAGATCTGCACCCTCCTCATTTAGGTGCAGTCCGTCCCTTCTATAGTACCGGTTACCGACTGAGAAGTCGGCCCAGTCCTCCAGGAACCCAAACCACTCCTTACTACACCAGCTCTTCAGCCACTTGTTTACTTCCCTAATCTCCCTCTTCCTTTCTGGTGTGGCTCGATGTACCGGTAATATTCCTGAGAATACTACCTTGGAGGTCCTTTTCCTCAATTTAGCACCTAAGTCCCTAAAATCGTTCTTTAGGACACTCCATCTGCCTCTGACTTTGTCATTGGTGCCAACGTGCACCATGACAGCCGGGTCTTCCTCAGCCCCTCCCAGTAATCTGTCCACAAGATCCGTGATGTGCCGAACCCGAGCGCCCGGTAGACAACATACTGTTCGGCGCTTCAGGTCTTGGTTACAGATTGCCCTCTCTGTCCTTCTAAGAATTGAGTCCCCTACCACCAGAATCTGTCTTTCCTATCCCTTTGCTGCCCCCCCCACTCTCACTGGAGGAGTTCTTCCCCCGGCAGCTAGGAGAGTCCCTCAGCTCCAGCAGTGCTGGTCCCTGACTGGTTTCACCAATGTCACTCAATGGAGCGTACTTATTGGGATGCTCCAGTCCTGGATCGGCCTCCCTGGCACTTCCCCCTCTACCCCTCCTGACTGTCACCCATCTACTCTTTGCTAGTGCCTGCGCCTCTTTGTCTCCACCCCCTCTGTGCTGGCCCCTGCCAGCACCTGCCGTGTATGTTCCTGGCTCACCTTTAGTATGGAGGGACTTCTCAGTGCTGACAGTTGCTTCCCCAGATTCAGAACCTGGGCTTCCAGGGAAACAATGTGCTTACATTTTGCACAGCAGTATTCGCCCTCGATCGGATGATCAAGGAACGCATACATGCGGCAAGATGTACAAAGAGTCGCCTCTCCACACCCGCCGGGCATCGTACCTATTAAATTTAGTGAGGATTGGGGATTTTACCGTGTCCAAATTACCTAACAGCTAGCTTCCTGGCACTAATACTCAAGACAATACACAGGTACACAACAAGACAATACACAGGTACTCACAGACCTACGTGCACTCGCAGAACAGTCACAGACCTACGTGCACTCGCAATACTCAAGTATACACTACACAATACACAAGTACTAACGATCCACACACACTACTCAGACAACACTCAGATACTCACACTACACAGGTACTTTGACCCCTGTTATAATCTCCTGTTTTACTCTTTTTTTTAACTCACCACTTAGAAAAGTTCCACTTGGTTTAAGTTCCTACAGCTTCACAATGAGCAGGCTCAGGATGAGTCCTACACAGTGTTATATAGACTGCAGGCACCTGTTAGCAATTACCCCCTCCCCCTAATTAATAGCCTGAAGGAACCAAAGAAGAAAAAAAAAAAAAAAAAAAAGCTATTTAAAAAGTGACAGAAAAAAGGTGATTGCAAAGCTAAAAGGAAAAGCCCCAAAAATGCTTCCCAGCAAACAACAAGTAAGACTTGTTCACTCTCCCGCTTTTTTTTAACTCACCACTTAGAAAAGTTCCACTTGGTTTAAGTTCCTACAGCTTCACAATGAGGATCAGATTACACATGGAAATATTGTGGATGAGGATCAGATTACACATGGAAATATTGGGGATGAGGGTCAGATTACACATGGAAATATTGGGATGAGGATCAGATTACACATGGAAATATTGGGGATAGGGATGAGGATCAGATTACACATGGAAATATTGGGGCTGGAGATAAGGATCAGATTATACATGTAATTATTGTTATGGGAATGAGAATCAGATTACACACTGAAATATTGGGATGGGAATGAGAATCGGATTACACATGAAAATATTGGGGTTAAGGATCAGATTACACATGGAAATATTGGGGCTGGAGATAAGGACAAGATTACACATGGAAATATTGGTATGGGAATGAGATTCGGATTACACATGTAAATATTGGTATGGGAATGAGAATCGGATTACACATGGAAATATTGGGGTTGAGGATCAGATTACACATGGAAATATTGGGGCTGGAGATAAGGACGAGATTACACATGGAAATATTGGTATGGGAATGAGAATCGGATTACACATGTAAATATTGGTATGGGAATGAGATTCGGATTACACATGTAAATATTGGTATGGGAATGAGAATCGGATTACACATGGAAATATTGGGGTTGAGGATCAGATTATATATGGAAATATTGGGGATGGAGATGAGGATCCGATTACCTATGGAAATGTTGGGGATGGGGATCGCATTACACATGGAAATATTGAGATAGGAATGAGGGTCAGTTAACATTTGGAAATATTAGGTATGAGGATTGTATTGCACATTGAAATATTAGGGATGTGGATCAGAGTACACATGGAAATATTGGGATGAGGTTCTGATTACATATGGAAATATTGGGGATGAGGATCAGATTGCACATGGAAATATTGGTGATGAGGTTCAGATTACTCATGAAAATATTGGGGAATTGCAATGAGGATCAGATTACACATTGAAATATTGGGGATGAGGATCAGATTGCACATGGAAATATTGGGGATGAGGATCAGATGACACATGGAAATATTGGGGATGAGGATCAGATTACACATGGAAATATTGGGAATGAGGGTCAGATTAAACATGGAAATATTGAGATAGGAATGAGGATCAGTTAACATTTGGAAATATTAGGTATGAGGATTGTATTGCACATTGAAATATTAGGGATGTGGATCAGAATACACATGGAAATATTGGGGATGAGGTTAGGATTAAATATGGAAATATTGGCGATGAGGATCAGATTGCACATGGAAATATTGGGGAATTGCAATGCGGATCAGATTACACATGGAAATATTGGGGATGAGGATCAGATTACACATGGAAATATTGGGGCCGAGGATCTGATCACACATGGAAATATTGGGGAATTGCAATGAGGATCAGATTTCACATGGAAATATTGGGGATGAGAATCTCATCACACATGAAAATATTGGAGATGAGGATCAGATCACACATGGAAATATTGGGGATGAGGATCAGATTACACATGGAAATATTGGGGATGAGGATCAGATTACACATGGAAATATTGGGGATGAGGGTCAGATTACACATGGTAATATTGGGATGAGGATCAGAATAGACATGGAAATACTGGGGAATGGGATGAGGATCAGATTACACATGGAAATATCGGGGAATGGGATGAGGATCAGATCACACATGGAAATATAGGGGATGAGGATCAGATTACACATGGAAATATTGGGGATGAGGATCAGATTACACATGGAAATATTGGGGATGAGGATCAGATCACACATGGAAATATTGGGGATGAGGATCAGATTATATATGGAAATATTGGGGATGGAGATGAGGATCCAATTACCCATGGAAATGTTGGGGATGGGGATCAGATCTCACATGGAATAATTGGGGTTGAGGATCAGATTACACATGGAAATATTGGGGATGAGGATCAGAAATCACATGGAAATATTGGGGATGAGGGTCAGATTACACATGGAAATACTGGGGAATGGGACGAGGATCAGATTACACATGGAAATATCGGGGCATGGGATGAGGATCAGATCACACATGGAAATATTGGGGATGAGGATCAGATTACACATGGCAATATTGGGGATGAGGATCTGATCACACATGGAAATATTGGGGAATTGCAATGAGGATCAGATTACACATGGAAATATTGGGGACGAGGATCTGATTACACATGAAAATATTGGAGATGAGGATCAGATCACACATGGAAATATTGGGGATGAGGACTAGATTACACATGGAAATATTGGGGATGAGGGTTGGATTACACATGGAAATATTGGGATGAGGATCAGACCACACAAAGAAAAATCAGGGATGAGGATCAGATCACACATGGAAATATTGGGGATGAGGATCAGATCACACATGGAAATATTGGGGATGGGGATCTGTTTACACATGGAAACATTGGGGATGAGGATCAGAATACACATGGAAATATTGGGATGAGGATCAGATTACACATGGAAATATTGGGATGATGATCAGATTACACATGGAAATATTGGGGAATGGAATAAGGATAAGATCACACATGGAAATATTGGGGATGAGGATCAGATTACACATGGAAATATCGGGGCATGGGATGAGGATCAGATCACACATGGAAATATTGGGGATGAGGATCAGATTACACGTGGAAATATTGGGGATGAGGATCAGATTACACATGGGAATATTGGGGATGAGGATCAGATCACACATGGATATATTGGGGATGAGGATCAGATCACACATGGAAATATTGGGGATGAGGATCAGAATACACATGGAAATATTGGGATGAGGATCAGATTACACATGGAAATATTGGGATGAGGATCATATTACACATGGAAATATTGGGGAATGGGATGAGGATCTGACTACACATGGAAATATAGGGGATGAGGATCAGATTACACATGGAAATATTGGGGATGAGGATCAGATTACACATGGAAATATTGGGGATGAGGATCTGATCACACATGGAAATGTTGAGGAATTGCAATGAGGATCAGATTACACATGGAAATATTGGGGATGAGGATCTGATCACATATGAAAATATTGGAGATGAGGATCAGATCACATATGGAAATATTGGGGATGAGGATCAGATTAAACATGGAAATATTAGGGATGAGGATCAGATTACACATGGAAATATTGGGGATGAGGGTCAGATTACACGTGGAAATATAGGGATGAGGATCAGATTACACATGGAAATATTGGGGATAAGGATGAGGATCAGATTACACATGAGAATATTGGGGATAGGGTTGAGGATCAGATTACCCATGGAAATATTGGGGATAGGGTTGAGGATCAGATTACACATGGAAATATCGGGGCTTGAGGTAAGGATCAGATTATACATGGAAATATTGGTATGGGAATGAGAGTCAGATTACACATGAAAATATTGGGGTTGAGGATCAGATTATATATGGAAATATTGGGGATGGAGATGAGGATCCAATTACCCATGGAAATGTTGGGGACGGGGATCGCATTACACATGGAAATATTGAAATAGGAATGAGGTTCAGTTAACATTTGGAAATATTATGTATGAGGATTGTATTGCACATTGAAATATTAGGGATGTAGATCAGAATACACATGGAAATATTGGGGTTGAGGTTCGCATTAGATATGGAAATATTGGAGATGAGGATCAGATTGCACATGGAAATATTGGGAATGAGGATCAGATTACACATGGAAATATTGGGGAATTGCAATGAGGATCAGATTACACATGGAAATATTGGGGATGAGGATCAGATTACACATGGAAATATTGGGGATGAGGATCTGATCACACATGGAAATATTGGGGAATTGCAATGAGGATCAGATTTCACATGGAAATATTGGGGATGAGAATCTGATCACACATGAAAATATTGGAGATGAGGATCAGATCACATATGCAAATATTGGGGATGAGGATCAGATTACACATGGAAATATTTGGGATGAGGGTCAGATTACACATGGTAATATTGGGATGAGGATCAGATTACACATGGAAATATTGGGGAATGGGATGAGGATCAGATTACACATGGAAATATCGGGGAATGTGATGAGGATCAGATCACATATGGAAATATAGGGGATGAGGATCAGATTACACATATAAATTTTGGGGATGAGGTTCAGATTACACATGGAAATATTGGGGATGAGGATCAGATCACACATGGAAATATTGGGGATGAAGGTCATATCATACATGGAAATATTAGGGATGGGGTCTGATCACACATGGAAATATTGGGGATGAGGATCAGAATACACATGGAAATATTGGGATGAGGATCAGATTACACATGGAAATATTGGGGAATGGGATGAGGATCTGATTACACATGGAGATATCGGGGAATGTGATGAGGATCAGATTGCACATGGAAATATAGGGGATGAGGATCAGATTACACAAGGAAATATTGGGGATGGGGATCAGATTACACATGGAAATATTGGGGATGAGGATCTGATCACACATGGAAGTATTGGGGAATTGCAATGAGGATCAGATCACACATGGAAATATTGGGGATGAGGATCTGATCACACATGAAAATATTGAAGATGAGGATCAGATTACACATGGAAATTTTGGGGAAGAAGATCAGATTACACATGGAAATATTGGGGATGAGGGTCAGATTACACATGGAAATATTGGGATGAGGATCAGATTACACATGGAAATATTGGGGATGAGGATCAGATCACACATGGAAATATTGGGGATAAGGATCAGATCACACATGGAAATATTGGGGATGAGGATTAGATTACACATGGAAATATTTTGGATGAGGATCAAATCACACATGGAAATATTGGGGATGGGGATCTGATTACACATGGAAACATTGGGGATGAGGATCAGAATACACAAGGAAATATTGGGATGAGGATCAGATTACACATTGAAATATTGGGATGAGGATCAGATTACACATGGAAATATTGGGGATGAGGATCAGATCACACATGGAAATATTTGGGATGAGGATCAGATCACACATGGAAATATTGTGGATGGGGATCTGATCACATATGGAAATATTGGGGATGAGGATCAGAATACACATGGAAATATTGGGATGAGGATCAGATTACACATGGAAATATTGGGATGAGGATCTGATTACACATGGAAATATCGGGGAATGGGATGAGGATCAGATCGCACATGGAAATATAGGGGATGAGGATCATATTACACATGGAAATATTGGGGATGAGGATCAGATTACACATGGAAATATTGGGGATGAGGATCTGATCACACATGGAAATATTGGGGAATTGCAATGAGGATCAGATTACACATGGAAATATTGGGGACGAGGATCTGATTACACATGAAAATATTGGAGATGAGGATCAGATCACACATGGAAATATTGGGGATGAGGACTAGATTACACATGGAAATATTGGGGATGAGGGTTGGATTACACATGGAAATATTGGGGATAAGGATCAGATTACACATGGAAATATTGGGGATGAGGATCAGATCACACATGGAAATATTGGGGATGGGGATCTGTTTACACATGGAAACATTGGGGATGAGCATCAGAATACACATGGAAATATTGGGATGAGGATCAGATTAAACATGGAAATATTGGGGATGAGGATCAGATTACACATGGGAATATTGGGGATGAGGATCAGATCACACAATCATATATTGGGGATGAGGATCAGATCACACATGGAAATATTGGGGATGAGGATCAGAATACACATGGAAATATTGGGATGAGAATCAGATTACACATGGAAATATTGGGATGTGGATCAGATTACACATGGAAATATTGTTGAATGGGATGAGGATCTGACTTCACATGGAAATATCGGGGAATGGGATGAGGATCAGATCGCACATGGAAATATAGGGGATGAGGATCAGATCACACATGGAAATATTGGGGATAAGGATCAGATCACACAAGGAAATATTGGGGAAGAGGATCAGATTACACATGGAAATATTGGGGATGAGGATCAGATCACACATGGATATATTGGGGATGAGGATCAGATCACACATGGAAATATTGGGGATGAGGATCAGAATACACATGGAAATATTGGGATGAGGATCAGATTACACATGGAAATATTGGGATGAGGATCATATTACACATGGAAATATTGGGGAATGGGATGAGGATCTGATTACACATGTAAATATTGGGGAATGGGATGAGGATCTGACTACACATGGAAATATAGGGGATGAGGATCAGATTACACATGGAAATATTGGGGATGAGGATCAGATTACACATGGAAATATTGGGGATGAGGATCTGATCACACATGGAAATGTTGAGGAATTGCAATGAGGATCAGATTACACATGGAAATATTGGGGATGAGGATCTGATCACATATGAAAATATTGGAGATGAGGATCAGATCACATATGGAAATATTGGGGATGAGGATCAGATTAAACATGGAAATATTGGGGATGAGGGTCAGATTACACGTGGAAATATAGGGATGAGGATCAGATTACACATGGAAATATTGGGGATAAGGATGAGGATCAGATTACACATGAGAATATTGGGGATAGGGTTGAGGATCAGATTACCCATCGAAATATTGGGGATAGGGTTGAGGATCATATTACACATGGAAATATTGGGGCTTGAGATAAGGATCAGATTATACATGGAAATATTGCTATGGGAATGAGAGTCAGATTACACATGAAAATATTGGGGTTGAGGATCAGATTATATATGGAAATATTGGGGATGGAGATGAGGATCCAATTACCCATGGAAATGTTGGGGACGGGGATCGCATTACACATGGAAATATTGAGATAGGAATGAGGTTCAGTTAACATTTGGAAATATTATGTATGAGGATTGTATTGCACATTGAAATATTAGGGATGTAGATCAGAATACACATGGAAATATTGGGGTTGAGGTTCGCATTAGATATGGAAATATTGGAGATGAGGATCAGATTGCACATGGAAATATTGGGGATGAGGATCAGATTACACATGGAAATATTGGGGAATTGCAATGAGGATCAGATTACACATGGAAATATTGGGGATGAGGATCAGATTACACATGGAAATATTGGGGATGAGGATCTGATCACACATGGAAATATTGGGGAATTGCAATGAGGATCAGATTTCACATGGAAATATTGGGGATGAGAATCTGATCACACATGAAAATATTGGAGATGAGGATCTGATCACATATGCAAATATTGGGGATGAGGATCAGATTACACATGGAAATATTTGGGATGAGGGTCAGATTACACATGGTAATATTGGGATGAGGATCAGATTACACATGGAAATATTGGGGGATGGGATGAGGATCAGATTACACATGGAAATATCGGGGAATGTGATGAGGATCAGATCACATATGGAAATATAGGGGATGAGGATCAGATTACACATAAAAATATTGGGGATGAGGTTCAGATTACACATGGAAATATTGGGGATGAGGATCAGATCCCACATGGAAATATTGGGGATGAAGATCATATCATACATGGAAATATTGGGGATGGGGTCTGATCACACATGGAAATATTGGGGATGAGGATCAGAATACACATGGAAATATTGGGATGAGGATCAGATTACACATGGAAATATTGGGGAATGGGATGAGGATCTGATTACACATGGAGATATCGGGGAATGTGATGAGGATCAGATTGCACATGGAAATATAGGGGATGAGGATCAGATTACACAAGGAAATATTGGGGATGGGGATCAGATTACACATGGAAATATTGGGGATGAGGATCTGATCACACATGGAAGTATTGGGGAATTGCAATGAGGATCAGATTACACATGGAAATATTGGGGATGAGGATCTGATCACACATGAAAATATTGGAGATGAGGATCAGATCACACATGGAAATATTGAAGATGAGGATCAGATTACACATGGAAATTTTGGGGAAGAAGATCAGATTACACATGGAAATATTGGGGATGAGGGTCAGATTACACATGGAAATATTTGGATGAGGATCAGATTACACATGGAAATATTGGGGATGAGGATCAGATTACACATGGAAATATTGGGGATAAGGATCAGATCACACATGAAAATATTGGGGATGAGAATTAGATTACACATGGAAATATTTTGGATGAGGATCAAATCACACATGGAAATATTGGGGATGGGGATCTGATTACACATGGAAACATTGGGGATGAGGATCAGAATACACAAGGAAATATTGGGAAGAGGATCAGATTACACATGGAAATAATGGGATGAGGATCAGATTACACATGGAAATATTGGGGATGAGGATCAGATCACACATGGAAATATTTGGGATGAGGATCAGATCACACATGGAAATATTGTGGATGGGGATCTGATCACATATGGAAATATTGGGGATGAGGATCAGAATACACATGGAAATATTGGGATGAGGATCAGATTACACATGGAAATATTGGGATGAGGATCTGATTACACATGGAAATATCGGGGAATGTGATGAGGATCAGATTACATATGGAAATATTGGGGATGAGGATCAGATTGCACATGGAAATATTGGGGATGAGGATCAGATGACACATGGAAATATTGGGGATGAGGATCAGATGACACATGGAAATATTGGGAATGAGGGTCAGATTAAACATGGAAATATTGAGATAGGAATGAGGATCAGTTAACATTTGGAAATATTAGGTATGAGGATTGTATTGCACATTGAAATATTAGGGATGTGGATCAGAATACACATGGAAATATTGGGGATGAGGTTAGGATTAAATATGGAAATATTGGCGATGAGGATCAGATTGCACATGGAAATATTGGGGAATTGCAATGCGGATCAGATTACACATGGAAATATTGGGGATGAGGATCAGATTACACATGGAAATATTGGGGCCGAGGATCTGATCACACATGGAAATATTGGGGAATTGCAATGAGGATCAGATTTCACATGGAAATATTGGGGATGAGAATCTCATCACACATGAAAATATTGGAGATGAGGATCAGATCACACATGGAAATATTGGGGATGAGGATCAGATTACACATGGAAATATTGGGGATGAGGATCAGATTACACATGGAAATATTGGGGATGAGGGTCAGATTACACATGGTAATATTGGGATGAGGATCAGAATAGACATGGAAATACTGGGGAATGGGATGAGGATCAGATTACACATGGAAATATCGGGGAATGGGATGAGGATCAGATCACACATGGAAATATAGGGGATGAGGATCAGATTACACATGGAAATATTGGGGATGAGGATCAGATTACACATGGAAATATTGGGGATGAGGATCAGATCACACATGGAAATATTGGGGATGAGGATCAGATCACACATGGATATATTAGGGATGGGGATCTGATCACACATGGAAATATTGGGGATGAGAATCAGAATACACATGGAAATATTGGGATGAGGATCAGATTATATATGGAAATATTGGGGATGGAGATGAGGATCCAATTACCCATGGAAATGTTGGGGATGGGGATCAGATCTCACATGGAATAATTGGGGTTGAGGATCAGATTACACATGGAAATATTGGGGATGAGGATCAGAAATCACATGGAAATATTGGGGATGAGGGTCAGATTACACATGGAAATACTGGGGAATGGGACGAGGATCAGATTACACATGGAAATATCGGGGCATGGGATGAGGATCAGATCACACATCAAAATATTGGGGATGAGGATCAGATTACACATGGAAATATTGGGGATGAGGATCTGATCACACATGGAAATATTGGGGAATTGCAATGAGGATCAGATTACACATGGAAATATTGGGGACGAGGATCTGATTACACATGAAAATATTGGAGATGAGGATCAGATCACACATGGAAATATTGGGGATGAGGACTAGATTACACATGGAAATATTGGGGATGAGGGTTGGATTACACATGGAAATATTGGGATGAGGATCAGACCACACAAAGAAAAATCAGGGATGAGGATCAGATCACACATGGAAATATTGGGGATGAGGATCAGATTGCACATGGAAATATTGGGGATGGGGATCTGTTTACACATGGAAACATTGGGGATGAGCATCAGAATACACATGGAAATATTGGGATGAGGATCAGATTAAACATGGAAATATTGGGGAATGGGGTGAGGATAAGATTACACATGGAAATATGAGGGAATGGGATGAGGATCAGATCACAAATGGAAATATAGGGGATAAGGATCAGATTACACATGGAAATATTGGGGATGAGGATCAGATTACACAATCATATATTGGGGATGAGGATCAGATCACACATGGAAATATTGGGGATGAGGATCAGAATACACATGGAAATATTGGGATGAGAATCAGATTACACATGGAAATATTGGGATGTGGATCAGATTACACATGGAAATATTGTTGAATGGGATGAGGATCTGACTTCACATGGAAATATCGGGGAATGGGATGAGGATCAGATCGCACATGGAAATATAGGGGATGAGGATCAGATCACACATGGAAATATTGGGGATAAGGATCAGATTACACAAGGAAATATTGGGGAAGAGGATCAGATTACACATGGAAATATTGGGGATGAGGATCAGATCACACATGGAAATAATGGGGATGGGGATCTGTTTACACATGGAAACATTGGGGATGAGGATCAGAATACTCTTGGAAATATTGGGATGAGGATCAGATTACACATGGAAATATTGGGATGATGATCAGATTACACATGGAAATATTGGGGAATGGAATAAGGATAAGATCACACATGGAAATATTGGGGATGAGGATCAGATTACACATGGAAATATCGGGGCATGGGATGAGGATCAGATCACACATGGAAATATTGGGGATGAGGATCAGATTACACGTGGAAATATTGGGGATGAGGATCAGATTACACATGGGAATATTGGGGATGAGGATCAGATCACACATGGATATATTGGGGATGAGGATCAGATCACACATGGAAATATTGGGGATGAGGATCAGAATACACATGGAAATATTGGGATAAGGATCAGATTACACATGGAAATATTGGGATGAGGATCATATTACACATGGAAATATTGGGGAATGGGATGAGGATCTGACTACACATGGAAATATAGGGGATGAGGATCAGATTACACATGGAAATATTGGGGATGAGGATCAGATTACACATGGAAATATTGGGGATGAGGATCTGATCACACATGGAAATGTTGAGGAATTGCAATGAGGATCAGATTACACATGGAAATATTGGGGATGAGGATCTGATCACATATGAAAATATTGGAGATGAGGATCAGATCACATATGGAAATATTGGGGATGAGGATCAGATTAAACTTGGAAATATTAGGGATGAGGATCAGATTACACGTGGAAATATTGGGGATGAGGGTCAGATTACACATGGAAATATAGGGATGAGGATCAGATTACACATGGAAATATTGGGGATAAGGATGAGGATCAGATTACACATGAGAATATTGGGGATAGGGTTGAGGATCAGATTACCCATGGAAATATTGGGGATAGGGTTGAGGATCAGATTACACATGGAAATATCGGGGCTTGAGATAAGGATCAGATTATACATGGAAATATTGGTATGGGAATGAGAGTCAGATTACACATGAAAATATTGGGGTTGAGGATCAGATTATATATGGAAATATTGGGGATGGAGATGAGGATCCAATTACCCATGGAAATGTTGGGGACGGGGATCGCATTACACATGGAAATATTGAAATAGGAATGAGGTTCAGTTAACATTTGGAAATATTATGTATGAGGATTGTATTGCACATTGAAATATTAGGGATGTAGATCAGAATACACATGGAAATATTGGGGTTGAGGTTTGCATTAGATATGGAAATATTGGAGATGAGGATCAGATTGCACATGGAAATATTGGGAATGAGGATCAGATTACACATGGAAATATTGGGGAATTGCAATGAGGATCAGATTACACATGGAAATATTGGGGATGAGGATCAGATTTCACATGGAAATATTGGGGATGAGAATCTGATCACACATGAAAATATTGGAGATGAGGATCAGATCACATATGCAAATATTGGGGATGAGGATCAGATTACACATGGAAATATTTGGGATGAGGGTCAGATTACACATGGTAATATTGGGATGAGGATCAGATTACACATGGAAATATTGGGGAATGGGATGAGGATCAGATTACACATGGAAATATCGGGGAATGTGATGAGGATCAGATCACATATGGAAATATAGGGGATGAGGATCAGATTACACATATAAATATTGGGGATGAGGTTCAGATTACACATGGAAATATTGGGGATGAGGATCAGATCACACATGGAAATATTGGGGATGAAGATCATATCATACATGGAAATAGTGGGGATGGGGTCTGATCACACATGGAAATATTGGGGATGAGGATCAGAATACACATGGAAATATTGGGATGAGGATCAGATTAAACATGGAAATATTGGGGAATGGGATGAGGATCTGATTACACATCGAGATATCGGGGAATGTGATGAGGATCAGATTGCACATGGAAATATAGGGGATGAGGATCAGATTACACAAGGAAATATTGGGGATGGGGATCAGATTACACATGGAAATATTGGGGATGAGGATCTGATCACACATGGAAGTATTGGGGAATTGCAATGAGGATCAGATCACACATGGAAATATTGGGGATGAGGATCTGATCACACATGAAAATATTGAAGATGAGGATCAGATTACACATGGAAATTTTGGGGAAGAAGATCAGATTACACATGGAAATATTGGGGATGAGGGTCAGATTACACATGGAAATATTGGGATGAGGATCAGATTACACATGGAAATATTGGGGATGAGGATCAGATCACACATGGAAATATTGGGGATAAGGATCAGATCACACATGGAAATATTGGGGATGAGGATTAGATTACACATGGAAATATTTTGGATGAGGATCAAATCACACATGGAAATATTGGGGATGGGGATCTGATTACACATGGAAACATCGGGGATGAGGATCAGAATACACAAGGAAATATTGGGATGAGGATCAGATTACACATGGAAATATTGGGATGAGGATCAGATTACACATGGAAATATTGGGGATGAGGATCAGATCACACATGGAAATATTTGGGATGAGGATCAGATCACACATGGAAATATTGGGGATGAGGATCAGATTACACATGGAAATATCGGGGCATGGGATGAGGATCAGATCACACATGGAAATATTGGGGATGAGGATCAGATTACACGTGGAAATATTGGGGATGAGGATCAGATTACACATGGGAATATTGGGGATGAGGATCAGATCACACATGGATATATTGGGGATGAGGATCAGATCACACATGGAAATATTGGGGATGAGGATCAGAATACACATGGAAATATTGGGATAAGGATCAGATTACACATGGAAATATTGGGATGAGGATCATATTACACATGGAAATATTGGGGAATGGGATGAGGATCTGACTACACATGGAAATATAGGGGATGAGGATCAGATTACACATGGAAATATTGGGGATGAGGATCAGATTACACATGGAAATATTGGGGATGAGGATCTGATCACACATGGAAATGTTGAGGAATTGCAATGAGGATCAGATTACACATGGAAATATTGGGGATGAGGATCTGATCACATATGAAAATATTGGAGATGAGGATCAGATCACATATGGAAATATTGGGGATGAGGATCAGATTAAACTTGGAAATATTAGGGATGAGGATCAGATTACACGTGGAAATATTGGGGATGAGGGTCAGATTACACATGGAAATATAGGGATGAGGATCAGATTACACATGGAAATATTGGGGATAAGGATGAGGATCAGATTACACATGAGAATATTGGGGATAGGGTTGAGGATCAGATTACCCATGGAAATATTGGGGATAGGGTTGAGGATCAGATTACACATGGAAATATCGGGGCTTGAGATAAGGATCAGATTATACATGGAAATATTGGTATGGGAATGAGAGTCAGATTACACATGAAAATATTGGGGTTGAGGATCAGATTATATATGGAAATATTGGGGATGGAGATGAGGATCCAATTACCCATGGAAATGTTGGGGACGGGGATCGCATTACACATGGAAATATTGAAATAGGAATGAGGTTCAGTTAACATTTGGAAATATTATGTATGAGGATTGTATTGCACATTGAAATATTAGGGATGTAGATCAGAATACACATGGAAATATTGGGGTTGAGGTTCGCATTAGATATGGAAATATTGGAGATGAGGATCAGATTGCACATGGAAATATTGGGAATGAGGATCAGATTACACATGGAAATATTGGGGAATTGCAATGAGGATCAGATTACACATGGAAATATTGGGGATGAGGATCAGATTTCACATGGAAATATTGGGGATGAGAATCTGATCACACATGAAAATATTGGAGATGAGGATCAGATCACATATGCAAATATTGGGGATGAGGATCAGATTACACATGGAAATATTTGGGATGAGGGTCAGATTACACATGGTAATATTGGGATGAGGATCAGATTACACATGGAAATATTGGGGAATGGGATGAGGATCAGATTACACATGGAAATATCGGGGAATGTGATGAGGATCAGATCACATATGGAAATATAGGGGATGAGGATCAGATTACACATATAAATATTGGGGATGAGGTTCAGATTACACATGGAAATATTGGGGATGAGGATCAGATCACACATGGAAATATTGGGGATGAAGATCATATCATACATGGAAATATTGGGGATGGGGTCTGATCACACATGGAAATATTGGGGATGAGGATCAGAATACACATGGAAATATTGGGATGAGGATCAGATTACACATGGAAATATTGGGGAATGGGATGAGGATCTGATTACACATGGAGATATCGGGGAATGTGATGAGGATCAGATTGCACATGGAAATATAGGGGATGAGGATCAGATTACACAAGGAAATATTGGGGATGGGGATCAGATTACACATGGAAATATTGGGGATGAGGATCTGATCACACATGGAAGTATTGGGGAATTGCAATGAGGATCAGATCACACATGGAAATATTGGGGATGAGGATCTGATCACACATGAAAATATTGAAGATGAGGATCAGATTACACATGGAAATTTTGGGGAAGAAGATCAGATTACACATGGAAATATTGGGGATGAGGGTCAGATTACACATGGAAATATTGGGATGAGGATCAGATTACACATGGAAATATTGGGGATGAGGATCAGATCACACATGGAAATATTGGGGATAAGGATCAGATCACACATGGAAATATTGGGGATGAGGATTAGATTACACATGGAAATATTTTGGATGAGGATCAAATCACACATGGAAATATTGGGGATGGGGATCTGATTACACATGGAAACATCGGGGATGAGGATCAGAATACACAAGGAAATATTGGGATGAGGATCAGATTACACATGGAAATATTGGGATGAGGATCAGATTACACATGGAAATATTGGGGATGAGGATCAGATCACACATGGAAATATTTGGGATGAGGATCAGATCACACATGGAAATATTGTGGATGGGGATCTGATCACATATGGAAATATTGGGGATGAGGATCAGAATACACATGGAAATATTGGGATGAGGATCAGATTACACATGGAAATATTGGGATGAGGATCTGATTACACATGGAAATATCGGGGAATGGGATGAGGATCAGATCGCACATGGAAATATAGGGGATGAGGATCATATTACACATGGAAATATTGGGGATGAGGATCAGATTACACATGGAAATATTGGGGATGAGGATCTGATCACACATGGAAATATTGGGGAATTGCAATGAGGATCAGATTACACATGGAAATATTGGGGACGAGGATCTGATTACACATGAAAATATTGGAGATGAGGATCAGATCACACATGGAAATATTGGGGATGAGGACTAGATTACACATGGAAATATTGGGGATGAGGGTTGGATTACACATGGAAATATTGGGATGAGGATCAGACCACACAAAGAAAAATCAGGGATGAGGATCAGATCACACATGGAAATATTGGGGATGAGGATCAGATTACACATGGAAATATTGGGGATGAGGATCAGATCACACATGGAAATATTGGGGATGGGGATCTGTTTACACATGGAAACATTGGGGATGAGCATCAGAATACACATGGAAATATTGGGATGAGGATCAGATTAAACATGGAAATATTGGGGAATGGGGTGAGGATCAGATTACACATGGAAATATGAGGGAATGGGATGAGGATCAGATCACAAATGGAAATATAGGGGATGAGGATCAGATTACACATGGAAATATTGGGGACGAGGATCTGATTACACATGAAAATATTGGAGATGAGGATCAGATCACACATGGAAATATTGGGGATGAGGACTAGATTACACATGGAAATATTGGGGATGAGGGTTGGATTACACATGGAAATATTGGGATGAGGATCAGACCACACAAAGAAAAATCAGGGATGAGGATCAGATCACACATGGAAATATTGGGGATGAGGATCAGATTGCACATGGAAATATTGGGGATGGGGATCTGTTTACACATGGAAACATTGGGGATGAGCATCAGAATACACATGGAAATATTGGGATGAGGATCAGATTAAACATGGAAATATTGGGGAATGGGGTGAGGATAAGATTACACATGGAAATATGAGGGAATGGGATGAGGATCAGATCACAAATGGAAATATAGGGGATAAGGATCAGATTACACATGGAAATATTGGGGATGAGGATCAGATTACACAATCATATATTGGGGATGAGGATCAGATCACACATGGAAATATTGGGGATGAGGATCAGAATACACATGGAAATATTGGGATGAGAATCAGATTACACATGGAAATATTGGGATGTGGATCAGATTACACATGGAAATATTGTTGAATGGGATGAGGATCTGACTTCACATGGAAATATCGGGGAATGGGATGAGGATCAGATCGCACATGGAAATATAGGGGATGAGGATCAGATCACACATGGAAATATTGGGGATAAGGATCAGATTACACAAGGAAATATTGGGGAAGAGGATCAGATTACACATGGAAATATTGGGGATGAGGATCAGATCACACATGGAAATAATGGGGATGGGGATCTGTTTACACATGGAAACATTGGGGATGAGGATCAGAATACTCTTGGAAATATTGGGATGAGGATCAGATTACACATGGAAATATTGGGATGATGATCAGATTACACATGGAAATATTGGGGAATGGAATAAGGATAAGATCACACATGGAAATATTGGGGATGAGGATCAGATTACACATGGAAATATCGGGGCATGGGATGAGGATCAGATCACACATGGAAATATTGGGGATGAGGATCAGATTACACGTGGAAATATTGGGGATGAGGATCAGATTACACATGGGAATATTGGGGATGAGGATCAGATCACACATGGATATATTGGGGATGAGGATCAGATCACACATGGAAATATTGGGGATGAGGATCAGAATACACATGGAAATATTGGGATAAGGATCAGATTACACATGGAAATATTGGGATGAGGATCATATTACACATGGAAATATTGGGGAATGGGATGAGGATCTGACTACACATGGAAATATAGGGGATGAGGATCAGATTACACATGGAAATATTGGGGATGAGGATCAGATTACACATGGAAATATTGGGGATGAGGATCTGATCACACATGGAAATGTTGAGGAATTGCAATGAGGATCAGATTACACATGGAAATATTGGGGATGAGGATCTGATCACATATGAAAATATTGGAGATGAGGATCAGATCACATATGGAAATATTGGGGATGAGGATCAGATTAAACTTGGAAATATTAGGGATGAGGATCAGATTACACGTGGAAATATTGGGGATGAGGGTCAGATTACACATGGAAATATAGGGATGAGGATCAGATTACACATGGAAATATTGGGGATAAGGATGAGGATCAGATTACACATGAGAATATTGGGGATAGGGTTGAGGATCAGATTACCCATGGAAATATTGGGGATAGGGTTGAGGATCAGATTACACATGGAAATATCGGGGCTTGAGATAAGGATCAGATTATACATGGAAATATTGGTATGGGAATGAGAGTCAGATTACACATGAAAATATTGGGGTTGAGGATCAGATTATATATGGAAATATTGGGGATGGAGATGAGGATCCAATTACCCATGGAAATGTTGGGGACGGGGATCGCATTACACATGGAAATATTGAAATAGGAATGAGGTTCAGTTAACATTTGGAAATATTATGTATGAGGATTGTATTGCACATTGAAATATTAGGGATGTAGATCAGAATACACATGGAAATATTGGGGTTGAGGTTTGCATTAGATATGGAAATATTGGAGATGAGGATCAGATTGCACATGGAAATATTGGGAATGAGGATCAGATTACACATGGAAATATTGGGGAATTGCAATGAGGATCAGATTACACATGGAAATATTGGGGATGAGGATCAGATTTCACATGGAAATATTGGGGATGAGAATCTGATCACACATGAAAATATTGGAGATGAGGATCAGATCACATATGCAAATATTGGGGATGAGGATCAGATTACACATGGAAATATTTGGGATGAGGGTCAGATTACACATGGTAATATTGGGATGAGGATCAGATTACACATGGAAATATTGGGGAATGGGATGAGGATCAGATTACACATGGAAATATCGGGGAATGTGATGAGGATCAGATCACATATGGAAATATAGGGGATGAGGATCAGATTACACATATAAATATTGGGGATGAGGTTCAGATTACACATGGAAATATTGGGGATGAGGATCAGATCACACATGGAAATATTGGGGATGAAGATCATATCATACATGGAAATAGTGGGGATGGGGTCTGATCACACATGGAAATATTGGGGATGAGGATCAGAATACACATGGAAATATTGGGATGAGGATCAGATTAAACATGGAAATATTGGGGAATGGGATGAGGATCTGATTACACATCGAGATATCGGGGAATGTGATGAGGATCAGATTGCACATGGAAATATAGGGGATGAGGATCAGATTACACAAGGAAATATTGGGGATGGGGATCAGATTACACATGGAAATATTGGGGATGAGGATCTGATCACACATGGAAGTATTGGGGAATTGCAATGAGGATCAGATCACACATGGAAATATTGGGGATGAGGATCTGATCACACATGAAAATATTGAAGATGAGGATCAGATTACACATGGAAATTTTGGGGAAGAAGATCAGATTACACATGGAAATATTGGGGATGAGGGTCAGATTACACATGGAAATATTGGGATGAGGATCAGATTACACATGGAAATATTGGGGATGAGGATCAGATCACACATGGAAATATTGGGGATAAGGATCAGATCACACATGGAAATATTGGGGATGAGGATTAGATTACACATGGAAATATTTTGGATGAGGATCAAATCACACATGGAAATATTGGGGATGGGGATCTGATTACACATGGAAACATCGGGGATGAGGATCAGAATACACAAGGAAATATTGGGATGAGGATCAGATTACACATGGAAATATTGGGATGAGGATCAGATTACACATGGAAATATTGGGGATGAGGATCAGATCACACATGGAAATATTTGGGATGAGGATCAGATCACACATGGAAATATTGGGGATGAGGATCAGATTACACATGGAAATATCGGGGCATGGGATGAGGATCAGATCACACATGGAAATATTGGGGATGAGGATCAGATTACACGTGGAAATATTGGGGATGAGGATCAGATTACACATGGGAATATTGGGGATGAGGATCAGATCACACATGGATATATTGGGGATGAGGATCAGATCACACATGGAAATATTGGGGATGAGGATCAGAATACACATGGAAATATTGGGATAAGGATCAGATTACACATGGAAATATTGGGATGAGGATCATATTACACATGGAAATATTGGGGAATGGGATGAGGATCTGACTACACATGGAAATATAGGGGATGAGGATCAGATTACACATGGAAATATTGGGGATGAGGATCAGATTACACATGGAAATATTGGGGATGAGGATCTGATCACACATGGAAATGTTGAGGAATTGCAATGAGGATCAGATTACACATGGAAATATTGGGGATGAGGATCTGATCACATATGAAAATATTGGAGATGAGGATCAGATCACATATGGAAATATTGGGGATGAGGATCAGATTAAACTTGGAAATATTAGGGATGAGGATCAGATTACACGTGGAAATATTGGGGATGAGGGTCAGATTACACATGGAAATATAGGGATGAGGATCAGATTACACATGGAAATATTGGGGATAAGGATGAGGATCAGATTACACATGAGAATATTGGGGATAGGGTTGAGGATCAGATTACCCATGGAAATATTGGGGATAGGGTTGAGGATCAGATTACACATGGAAATATCGGGGCTTGAGATAAGGATCAGATTATACATGGAAATATTGGTATGGGAATGAGAGTCAGATTACACATGAAAATATTGGGGTTGAGGATCAGATTATATATGGAAATATTGGGGATGGAGATGAGGATCCAATTACCCATGGAAATGTTGGGGACGGGGATCGCATTACACATGGAAATATTGAAATAGGAATGAGGTTCAGTTAACATTTGGAAATATTATGTATGAGGATTGTATTGCACATTGAAATATTAGGGATGTAGATCAGAATACACATGGAAATATTGGGGTTGAGGTTCGCATTAGATATGGAAATATTGGAGATGAGGATCAGATTGCACATGGAAATATTGGGAATGAGGATCAGATTACACATGGAAATATTGGGGAATTGCAATGAGGATCAGATTACACATGGAAATATTGGGGATGAGGATCAGATTTCACATGGAAATATTGGGGATGAGAATCTGATCACACATGAAAATATTGGAGATGAGGATCAGATCACATATGCAAATATTGGGGATGAGGATCAGATTACACATGGAAATATTTGGGATGAGGGTCAGATTACACATGGTAATATTGGGATGAGGATCAGATTACACATGGAAATATTGGGGAATGGGATGAGGATCAGATTACACATGGAAATATCGGGGAATGTGATGAGGATCAGATCACATATGGAAATATAGGGGATGAGGATCAGATTACACATATAAATATTGGGGATGAGGTTCAGATTACACATGGAAATATTGGGGATGAGGATCAGATCACACATGGAAATATTGGGGATGAAGATCATATCATACATGGAAATATTGGGGATGGGGTCTGATCACACATGGAAATATTGGGGATGAGGATCAGAATACACATGGAAATATTGGGATGAGGATCAGATTACACATGGAAATATTGGGGAATGGGATGAGGATCTGATTACACATGGAGATATCGGGGAATGTGATGAGGATCAGATTGCACATGGAAATATAGGGGATGAGGATCAGATTACACAAGGAAATATTGGGGATGGGGATCAGATTACACATGGAAATATTGGGGATGAGGATCTGATCACACATGGAAGTATTGGGGAATTGCAATGAGGATCAGATCACACATGGAAATATTGGGGATGAGGATCTGATCACACATGAAAATATTGAAGATGAGGATCAGATTACACATGGAAATTTTGGGGAAGAAGATCAGATTACACATGGAAATATTGGGGATGAGGGTCAGATTACACATGGAAATATTGGGATGAGGATCAGATTACACATGGAAATATTGGGGATGAGGATCAGATCACACATGGAAATATTGGGGATAAGGATCAGATCACACATGGAAATATTGGGGATGAGGATTAGATTACACATGGAAATATTTTGGATGAGGATCAAATCACACATGGAAATATTGGGGATGGGGATCTGATTACACATGGAAACATCGGGGATGAGGATCAGAATACACAAGGAAATATTGGGATGAGGATCAGATTACACATGGAAATATTGGGATGAGGATCAGATTACACATGGAAATATTGGGGATGAGGATCAGATCACACATGGAAATATTTGGGATGAGGATCAGATCACACATGGAAATATTGTGGATGGGGATCTGATCACATATGGAAATATTGGGGATGAGGATCAGAATACACATGGAAATATTGGGATGAGGATCAGATTACACATGGAAATATTGGGATGAGGATCTGATTACACATGGAAATATCGGGGAATGGGATGAGGATCAGATCGCACATGGAAATATAGGGGATGAGGATCATATTACACATGGAAATATTGGGGATGAGGATCAGATTACACATGGAAATATTGGGGATGAGGATCTGATCACACATGGAAATATTGGGGAATTGCAATGAGGATCAGATTACACATGGAAATATTGGGGACGAGGATCTGATTACACATGAAAATATTGGAGATGAGGATCAGATCACACATGGAAATATTGGGGATGAGGACTAGATTACACATGGAAATATTGGGGATGAGGGTTGGATTACACATGGAAATATTGGGATGAGGATCAGACCACACAAAGAAAAATCAGGGATGAGGATCAGATCACACATGGAAATATTGGGGATGAGGATCAGATTACACATGGAAATATTGGGGATGAGGATCAGATCACACATGGAAATATTGGGGATGGGGATCTGTTTACACATGGAAACATTGGGGATGAGCATCAGAATACACATGGAAATATTGGGATGAGGATCAGATTAAACATGGAAATATTGGGGAATGGGGTGAGGATCAGATTACACATGGAAATATGAGGGAATGGGATGAGGATCAGATCACAAATGGAAATATAGGGGATGAGGATCAGATTACACATGGAAATATTGGGGATGAGGATCAGATTACACATGGGAATATTGGGGATGAGGATCAGATCACACAATCATATATTGGGGATGAGGATCAGATCACACATGGAAATATTGGGGATGAGGATCAGAATACACATGGAAATATTGGGATGAGAATCAGATTACACATGGAAATATTGGGATGTGGATCAGATTACACATGGAAATATTGTTGAATGGGATGAGGATCTGACTTCACATGGAAATATCGGGGAATGGGATGAGGATCAGATCGCACATGGAAATATAGGGGATGAGGATCAGATCACACATGGAAATATTGGGGATAAGGATCAGATCACACAAGGAAATATTGGGGAAGAGGATCAGATTACACATGGAAATATTGGGGATGAGGATCAGATCACACATGGAAATATTGGGGATGGGGATCTGTTTACACATGGAAACATTGGGGATGAGGATCAGAATACACATGGAAATATTGGGATGAGGATCAGATTACACATGGAAATATTGGGATGATGATCAGATTACACGTGGAAATATTGGGGAATGGAATAAGGATAAGATTACACATGGAAATATCAGGGAATGGGATGAGGATCAGATCACACATGGAAATATAGGGGATGAGGATCAGATTACACGTGGAAATATTGGGGATGAGGATCAGATTACACATGGGAATATTGGGGATGAGGATCAGATCACACATGGATATTTTGGGGATGAGGATCAGATCACACATGGAAATATTAGGGATGAGGATCAGAATACACATGGAAATATTGGGATGAGGATCAGATTACACATGGAAATATTGGGATGAGGATCATATTACACATGGAAATATTGGGGAATGGGATGAGGATCTGATTACACATGGAAATATTGGGGAATGGGATGAGGATCTGACTACACATGGAAATATAGGGGATGAGGATCAGATTACACATGGAAATATTGGGGATGAGGATCAGATTACACATGGAAATATTGGGGATGAGGATCTGATCACACATGGAAATGTTGAGGAATTGCAATGAGGATCAGATTACACATGGAAATATTGGGGATGAGGATCTGATCACATATGAAAATATTGGAGATGAGGATCAGATCACATATGGAAATATTGGGGATGAGGATCAGATTAAACATGGAAATATTAGGGATGAGGATCAGATTACACATGGAAATATTGGGGATGAGGGTCAGATTACACGTGGAAATATAGGTATGAGGATCAGATTACACATGGAAATATTGGGGATAAGGATGAGGATCAGATTACACATGAGAATATTGGGGATAGGGTTGAGGATCAGATTACCCATCGAAATATTGGGGATAGGGTTGAGGATCAGATTACACATGGAAATATTGGGGCTTGAGATAAGGATCAGATTATACATGGAAATATTGGTATGGGAATGAGAGTCAGATTACACATGAAAATATTGGGGTTGAGGATCAGATTATATATGGAAATATTGGGGATGGAGATGAGGATCCAATTACCCATGTAAATGTTGGGGACGGGGATCGCATTACACATGGAAATATTGAGATAGGAATGAGGTTCAGTTAACATTTGGAAATATTATGTATGAGGATTGTATTGCACATTGAAATATTAGGGATGTAGATCAGAATACACATGGAAATATTGGGGTTGAGGTTCGCATTAGATATGGAAATATTGGAGATGAGGATCAGATTGCACATGGAAATATTGGGGATGAGGATCAGATTACACATGGAAATATTGGGGAATTGCAATGAGGATCAGATTACACATGGAAATATTGGGGATGAGGATCAGATTACACATGGAAATATTGGGGATGAGGATCTGATCACACATGGAAATATTGGGGAATTGCAATGAGGATCAGATTTCACATGGAAATATTGGGGATGAGAATCTGATCACACATGAAAATATTGGAGATGAGGATCTGATCACATATGCAAATATTGGGGATGAGGATCAGATTACACATGGAAATATTTGGGATGAGGGTCAGATTACACATGGTAATATTGGGATGAGGATCAGATTACACATGGAAATATTGGGGAATGGGATGAGGATCAGATTACACATGGAAATATCGGGGAATGTGATGAGGATCAGATCACATATGGAAATATAGGGGATGAGGATCAGATTACACATATAAATATTGGGGATGAGGTTCAGATTACACATGGAAATATTGGGGATGAGGATCAGATCACACATGGAAATATTGGGGATGAAGATCATATCATACATGGAAATATTGGGGATGGGGTCTGATCACACATGGAAATATTGGGGATGAGGATCAGAATACACATGGAAATATTGGGATGAGGATCAGATTACACATGGAAATATTGGGGAATGGGATGAGGATCTGATTACACATGGAGATATCGGGGAATGTGATGAGGATCAGATTGCACATGGAAATATTGGGGATGGGGATCAGATTACACATGGAAATATTGGGGATGAGGATCTGATCACACATGGAAGTATTGGGGAATTGCAATGAGGATCAGATTACACATGGAAATATTGGGGATGAGGATCTGATCAAACATGAAAATATTTAAGATGAGGATCAGATCACACAAGGAAATATTGAAGATGAGGATCAGATTACACATGGAAATTTTGGGGAAGAAGATCAGATTACACATGGAAATATTGGGGATGAGGGTCAGATTACACATGGAAATATTGGGATGAGAATCAGATTACACATGGAAATATTGGGGATGAGGATCAGATCACACATGGAAATATTGGGGATAAGGATCAGATCACACATGGAAATATTGGGGATGAGGATTAGATTACACATGGAAATATTTTGGATGAGGATCAAATCACACATGGAAATATTGGGGATGGGGATCTGATTACACATGGAAACATTGGGGATGAGGATCAGAATACACAAGGAAATATTGGGAAGAGGATCAGATTACACATGGAAATATTGGGATGAGGATCAGATTACACATGGAAATATTGGGGATGAGGATCAGATCACACATGGAAATATTTGGGATGAGGATCAGATCACACATGGAAATATTGTGGATGGGGATCTGATCACATATGGAAATATTGGGATGAGGATCTGATTACACATGGAAATATCGGGGAATGGGATGAGGATCAGATCGCACATAGAAATATAGGTGATGAGGATCATATTACACATGGAAATATTGGGGATGAGGATCAGATTACACATGGAAATAATGGGGATGAGGATCTGATCACACATGGAAATATTGAGGAATTGCAATGAGGATCAGATTACACGTGGAAATATTGGGGATGAGGGTCTGATCACACATGAAAATATTGGAGATGAGGATCAGATCACACATGGAAATATTGGGGATGAGGATCAGATTACACATGGAAATATTGTGGATGAGGATCAGATTATACATGGAAATATTGGGGATGAGGGTCAGATTACACATGGAAATATTGGGATGAGGATCAGATTACACATGGAAATATTGGGGATAGGGATGAGGATCAGATTACACATGGAAATAATGGGGCTGGAGATAAGGATCAGATCACACATGGAAATAATGGGGCTGGAGATAAGGATCAGATTATACATGGAATTATTGTTATGGGAATGAGAATCAGATTACACATTGAAATATTGGGATGGGAATGAGAATCGGATTACACATGGAAATATTGGGTTTGAGGATCAGATTATATATGGAAATATTGTGGATGGAGATGAGGATCCGATTACCCATGGAAATGTTGGGGATGGGGATCGCATTACACATGGAAATATTGAGATAGGAATGAGGATCAGTTAACATTTGGAAATATTAGGTATGAGGATTGTATTGCACATTGAAATATTACAGATGTGGATCAGAGTACACATGGAAATATTGGGGATGAGGTTCTGATTACATATGGAAATATTGGGGATGAGGATCAGATTGCACATGGAAATATTGGTGGTGAGGTTCAGATTACTCATGGAAATATTGGGGAATTGCAATGAGGATCAGATTACACATGGAAATATTGGGGATGAGGATCAGATTGCACATGGAAATATTGGGGATGAGGATCAGATTACACATGGAAATATTGGGGATGAGGATCTGATCACACATGGAAATATTGGGGATGAGGATCAAAATCAGATTACACATGGAAATATTGGGAATGAGGATCAGTTAACATTTGGAAATATTAGTTATGAGGATTGTATTGCACATTGAAATATTCGGGATGTGGAACAGAATACACATGGAAATATTGGGTATGAGGATCAGATTACACATGGAAATATTGGGGATGAGGGTCAGATTACACATGGAAATATTGGGGATGAGGGTCAGATTACACATGGAAATATTGGGGATAGGGATGAGGATCAGATTACACATGAAAATATTGGGGATAGGGTTGAGGATCAGATTACACATGGAAATATTGGGGCTGGAGATAAGGATCAGATTATACATGGAAATATTGGTATGGGAATGAGAATTGGATTACACATGGAAATTTTGCGATGGGAATGAGCATCAGATTACACATAGAAATATTGGGGTTGAGGATCAGATTATATATGGAAATATTGGAGATGGAGATGAGGATCCGATTACCCATGGAAATGTTGGGGATGCGGATTGGATTACACATGGAGTTATTGAGATAGGAATGAGGATCAGTTAACATTTGGAAATATTAGGTATGAGGATTGTATTGCACATTGAAATATTAGGGAAGTGGATGAGGATCAGAATACACATGGAAATATTGGGGATGAGGTTTGGATTACATATGGAAATATTGGGGATGAGGATCAGATTACACATGAAACTATTGGGGATTAGGTTCGGATTACATATGGAAATATTAGGGATGAGGATCATATTACCTATGAAAATATTGGTGATAGGGATGTGGATCAGATCACACATGGAAATATTGGGGATGGGGATAAGGATCAAATTACACATGGAAATGTTGGGGATGGAGATGAGGATCAGATTACGCATGGAAATATTGGGGATGGAGATGAGGATCATATTACACATGGCAATGTTGGGGATGCGGATCAGATTACACATGGAAATATTGAGATAGGAATGAGGATCAGTTAACATTTGGAAATATTAGGTATGAGGATTGTATTGCACATTGAAATATTAGGGATGAGGATCAGAATACACATGGAAATATTGGGGATGAGGTTTGGATTAAATATGGAAATATTGGGGATGAGGTTCGGATTACACAAAGAAATATTGGTGATAGGGATGTGGATCAGATTACACATGGAAATATTGGGGATGGGGATAAGGATCAATTTACACTTGGAAATATTAGGGATAACGTTGCGGATCAGATTACACATGGGAATATTGGGGATGAGGATCAGTCTACATGTGGGAATATTGGTGATGGAGATGAGGATCAGATTACTGGAAATATTGGGGATGGGGTTGAGGATCAGATTAGACATTGAAATATTGGGGATGAGGATCAGATTACACACAGAAATATTGGGGATGGGGATAAGGATCAGATTACACAACGACAATTTGTGAATGGGAATAAGGATGAGATTTCACATGGACATTTTGGGGATAGGGTTGAGGATCAGATAAGACATGGAAATATTGGGGTATAGGATCTGATTACATATGGAAATATTGGGGATGGGGATAAGGATCAGATTACTCTGGCTATCCCCTACTCTTGCTACCTTCTGGCGATCCCTGAAAACTCATCTCTTTAGGAAAGCCTATCACGTCTCCAACTAATCTCCTGCCACTTCCAACAGCTCATTCCCCACATTTACAACCTTTTGTACCACCTGCCCCGCCCTATAAGATTATAAACTTTTCTGAACATTGCCCTCTTAATCCTCTTGTATTTTATTGTATTATAACTGTATTGTCTCCCTTTTATATTGTAAAGCGCTGCGTTAACTGTTGGCGCTATATAAATCATGTATAATAATAATAATAATAATTACACATGGAAATATTGGGGATGGGGATAAGGATCAGATTACACTTGAAGATATTGGGGATGAGGATCAGATTACACATGGAAATATTGAGGATATAGATGAAGATCTGATTACATATGAAGATATTGGGAATAAGGATCGGATTACAAATGGAAATATTGGGGATGAGGATCATTTTACATATGGAAATATTGGGGTTGAGGATCAGATTACACATGGAAATATTGGGGATGAGGATCAGATTACACATGGAAATATTGGGGATAAGGTAGAGGATCAGATTACACATGGAAATATTGGGGATAAGGTAGAGGATCAGATCACACATGGAAATATTTTGAAGAGGATCAGATTACACATGGAAATATTGGGGATGGGGATGAGGATAAGATTACTGGAAATATTGGGGATAGGGTTGAGGATCATATTAGACATAGAAATATTGGGGATGAGGTTAAGATTACACATGGAAATATTGGGGATGAGGATCAGATTACACATGGAATTATTGAGGATAAGGAGAAGAAGGATCAGATTACACATGGAAATATTGAGGAGGAGGAAAAGGATCAGATTACACATGGAAATATTGGGGAGGAGGAGAACGATCAGATTACACAAGGAAATATTGGGATGAGGATCAGATTAGACATGGAAATATTGGGGATGGGGATCAGATTACACATGGAAATATTGGGGATGGGGATGAGGATCGGATTAAAAGTGGAAATATTGGGAATGAGAATCTGATAATGCAAAAAAAGCTGATTAACATATGACACGCCCCTCACTAATAGAAGCTAATATTACCCTCAGAACTCTGAATTTCTAGAAGACGTCTCATTTCTCAGCCAGAACAGGTTCACTTGGTAAAAGGTCTTACCGAGTCCCTCTTCCTTATTCCCACATAACTTCCTAAACCATTCACCACCCACACATTCTGGTTTAACTTTCTACAAGGTGGGAGAAGTTGGAGGGAACAAGCCCATGACCACCAGGCCTGGAGCCTGACTGCCGCCATGTTCAGAATTCACCAATATGGGCCTCACACTTTCTGTTGGTCTCCTGGGAATTCTGATCACTGTAAACCTTGTTGGTCTTCATACTTCCCAATCTCTTGTGATCCCCTTTAACTGCCCTCAGGACTGGGCTGAGGGGTGGTCAGAAGAGTGGACCACTTTGAGGGCTTCGGCAGCGGGTTGCATAAATCGCAGGACCAGTAGATCACAGCTCATGAATTAGTGGTGCACTTTGACCTTTATATCTTGGGTGGTAAAAGACGTCATCCTGTCACTGACTGCTCAACAGTGACATCACTGCTGACTGAATACAGAAGGTGATGTGTAGACAGGTGTAGTTTGGCCACCCTGCATAGGTGGTGCAATTCAGAAGCTGCCATGCAGAGAAAATGGAGCATAAAGGGGAACTCTTGTTTATCTGAGGCCTCTGTAGGTGTCATCAGGAGAGCAGCAATCTGACTGGACTTTGCTGTCCTGGATGACCTCAGCAGCCATCTTTAGTGTGGGCAGTGCTAATAAATAGCAGTGTCCCCCTTCAGTTGGCACACATTTCTGGATTGTCTAGATTGTGGACAGGTACCCACTAGTCAGGGACAGTGTGTCTATCACAGGGAAAGGTTCTGGTGGAGGAGCGACAACCTAGGGACCACTCACCTGTGTTACAATCAGGAGCCCCTCCACATGCAAGTGCCTTGTTGCCAGACCACCTTGCAGCCCCCTCCTCTATCAGATGGTGTTGGCATTATAAGTTGTTTCGGGAACCCTCTGCAAACCCTCTGTAAGTTCTGCTGGGCCAGTTCAGCCATGGTACATTGTCTCGGTTACCACCTTGTCGGAACTTTTCTACCGATACACGTTACTGCAATCTCTGGTCTCCATGTGCATTTTCTTCTCTCTGGATACCAACAGCCTGGCCCCACCCACAGATGTGTACAACCAAGTGCCTGGCCCTGCCCACAGATGTGTACAGCCAAGCACCTGGCCAGGCCCACAGATGTGTACAGCCAAGCACCTGACCCCACCCACAGATGTGTACAACCAAGCACCTGGCCACGCCCACAGATGTGTACAGCCAAGCACCTGGTCCCACCCACAGATGTGTACAACCAAGCGCCTGGCCCTGCCCACAGATGTGTACAGCCAAGAACCTAGCCCCACCCACAGCCCCACCCACAAATGTGGACAACCAAGCGCCTGGCCCTGCCCACAGATGTGTACAACCAAGTGCCTGGCCCCACCCACAGATGTGTACAACCAAGGGCCTGACCCTGCCCACAGATGTGTATAACCAAGTGCCTAGCCCCGCCCACAGATGTGTACAGCCAAGCACCTGGCCCCGCCCACAGATGTGTACAGCAGGCATGTGTGGAATGATGTCAGTGGGGGGTATTTACTAAATGCAAATAGACTGGGGACTCTACAAATGCAGTTGTCCTCATTCTCCCCGGAGATTAGTGAATGTGGTGAAGCATCAATTTGTAAGGAAGACCCAATCAGATGCAAGGAAAATTAAATAAAAAGCATTTTTCTTGCACGTGATTGGATGATGGAAATCAGCAGAGCTTCACCACATTCACAAAGTTCTGGGGAAACTGAGTACAACTGTCCCTGCAGAGTTCTCAGTCTATTTCCCTTAACTAAACCCCAATATGTCTGTGCAGCTGAGAGACAACTGATGGCTTTTCCACCAGATTCGATCCGAGGAGCCGCGTACATTGCTCCTCCCCCAGTGGGAGGGGCTTGTTACATAACTCTGGTGCTGGTTGTCTTTTTTTAATCTATTTTATACCTCTTTGTCTGGGCTCTAGGGATGTATTGGAACACGGGGGAGGGGGGTTCACAGATCATTTGTAAAAATATAAACCTTTTATCTCCAGTAACATGAAGACGGGTCATACCAAGCAAAGGAGATCTATTTGTTCCATTCTGTGATGTGTTTGTGTCTTATATATAGGAAAATGTAACATTGTAAGACAATCCTGACCATAGGAAGTCTTGTGTGTCCCAATAAAATGATGGATGTGTTCCATCGGGATTACAAAGTTCTTGTGGAATGTGATGTGGAAATAACAACCTCTGATCCCGGGGAAGGTTCTGGAAGTTTATTTAGAAGAGAAGAGTTACAAAGTAAAAGTAAAGATTAGAAAGTAGAGAGATGAAGGTGTGCGGAGATCCTTAGACATGGCAGGTGGACCAAGGATCTGACTTCTTCATCATACGGGAGGCTTTTACCCTCCAATCCTGGACAGTTGTCATGGAGGACCGTCCCAAACATCAACATTTTACAGATGGAATCATTCACTGAAGAATTTGTACAAGCAGCACATCATTCATTACAAGAGACATTCATTTCTGTTATCTCTGAACACCTTATCAGCTTGTCCCACCTCCAGACTCCCAAATCCCTCATTGTAGAAGAAGGAGACCAACTGTCTCTATGTTCCCCAACAAGACCTTCCAAGGATCCCGAGAACAACAATTTCCTCTAATAACATCTATGTGTAAAGTCATTCTAGACAGAGAACCTGTTATTATATAAAGAACCAAACATTAGCATATAAGCACTTAGTCATGTCATTTCATCATTAGTAAATCATAGGAGAATTATTTCTCTTTATCAGATGAATAGGACCATAGAGGAAATGGAACAATTGCTCGGCTCCATAAGGATCATAGAGGTGCCGGGACTGAAGGGGTTAATGGTGATTGTAGTCATCATCCAATCCCTCCCATCATTCTATCTATATCCAATCATTGATCAATATTCCCATATACAGAACTGAGGATTTCCACTTCCTGAGACTGTATACCCCCCGTCACCTGTCCACAATCCCCGCCCCCTCTACATCATAACCAATAAGAACAAGACTAGCAGTGGCTGTATTCATAGTGACAATCATCACAGCCAATCACAGTGAGGGGGAGGAGCAATCACAGATCCGTGGATTGGTCATGTAAAGGAACCTGTTAGGACAGAAATGTAGGAATTTTCATTGTGGATATTAAAGTGTGTGTCTAGACAAATCCTATTGTTCTAGATTTGGATGGAGTGCGGGAGGATTAGAACCCCTGTCAGGTTTTTATTGCTTCCTGGGGCTCCATTAGAGAGATTTCCCCTCACTTCCTGTCCTGGTGACAACATTTTATCAGACAGGAAATGAAGGGAAATCTACAACAGGGACACAGACAAAAATAAAGATCTGACAGGGGTTCTAATCCTTCCCCTACTCTACTACAGAAAAGGATTTCCATATCTGTCTGTGTTGTTGTTAAGAGTTCCCCTCACTTCCTGTCTGGTGTTGTCATTGAGACAGGAAGTGAGGGAAGATCTCTAATGGAGCCCTGGATCACAGTAAAAACCTAAAAGAGGTTCTAATCCTCCCCCACTCCATCTAAAGCTGATTAAATACCCCTTTCTTCTATAGATAGACAGTGATGGTGGAGACCCCAGGGCCGTCATCCTGATCCTGGCTACACTATGTAGTGTGTCACTGACCCAGAACAAGCATGCAGCCAGTGAAGGCTGAACAATCTGACCTCCTGCATGCTTGTTCCTGGTCAGTGACACACTAGGTAGTGAAGTGAGGTTTAGGATGAAGATGACGGCCCCGGAACCTGCAGCTTTATAAATAAATCACTCATGTTTCCTGTCCTCTGCTTCCTCCTATTGGATGAGTATTCCACCAATCAGATCATCCACCTTGTGATGTCTCTGGGCAAATCTCACTTCTGATTCCCCCCACATATCTGTATATAACCTCCCGCTAATCCTACATATACCCCAGCATGGAGGGGCTCAGTGAAGGTGGTGGTGAAGGTGTGGAGATGTCGGATCGGGTCACACAGATCATAAAAGGAGATCCGCCCGGCCTCATAATCCAGATCTATCCTGACTCTCTTACTGGAGACACCGCCGGGTAATTGGGTCTTATTACTGTCATGTATCACTGAGTACTGATCACCCATCCCCTCCAAACACCAGGACTTCTTATTATATCCAATCACTGACTGATCTCCTCTCCTGTCTATACTGGGGTAACACATCCCAACTATCCAGTATTTTGCCCCCCCGACATCCACTTCCCAGTAATGTCTCCCTGAGGAGAACCTCTGATTGCTCATCACCTGACAATCCTCAAACCTCTCTGGTGTTTCTGGGCGATTCTGAGGTGATGATGACCAGGATGCAGTTTTCCTGTCATCTGATATATGTAGATAATTACCAGCTGTCCTCACATCCAGTAATATGTCTGTAACCCCCGACACCCCCGATGTTTCCTGTACAGCCCCAATATTTGGTCCCCCAGCCTGGAGGTGTGAGTGTTGTATGGTGAGGGAGGAATTGAGGCGTTTCCTGGATGGTTGTATGGTTGGGGAGTGTTGGGGGCGTGGCCTGGATGGTTCAGCATTGATATGACCTTCGCCCTTTGTAGTAGAATGTGGATAGACATGTGTGCCTGGACATTTCTCTACATTTACCCCAGACATGATATCAGATAAACCTGTGTGTAATGTGTGTGAGATCCCCCCCACATCCAGATCCCCTCCATCATGGAGGAGTTTATCATGTCTCTCTCTGTCCTCATCATCTCCATCCTCAGTATCACACAAGTCACCTGTGTCTGATTCCTGTAGGACAGTCAGTGGATCCGTCATGTTACACAGCTCCTCAATGTCCCCCATCTTCCTGGACAGCTTCTCCTTCTTTATTTCCAGATCCTGGACCAGATCATTGATTATCCCGGAGATCCGCTCTGCCTGTCCGGAGATTTCCCTCAGGACTCTCTTCTCCAGGTCTTCCAGACGTCTCCTGAGGTCTCTGAACAGGACAGTGACTCTCTCTGTTTCATCATCTGCTTCTCCTTGTACTTTCCTCCTGTGTTCCTGCAGACTCTGGACTCTTTTCTCCATCTCCTCTCTCTCTGTCATCAGTTTCTGCAGAACATCCCTCAGTTTCTTCTTCTTCATCTCAGAGGCCTCATCCAGAGTCTCCACCTGGTGTCCCCGATGTTCTCCATCCAGCCTGCAGGACATACAGATACAGGTGGAGTGCAGTAATACTCCAGGATCTTCTTATGGACGGAGCATTTCCTGTTCTCCAGGGAAGTGGTGGGGTCACATAAGACGTGTTCTGGTGACTTGCTGTGGAGTCTCAGGTGATTGTCACACAGAGAAGCTTCACACATCAGACAGAATATCACAGCAGGTACAGGAGTGTGAATACAGTAAGTACAGAAGACCCCGGACTCCTCCTCATCTGGATGGGTGGACTGGAAATTCTCCACTATGTTACGTAGTTTCAGATTCCTCTGAAGGACGGGACGTTTCTGGAAGCTTTGTTTACATTCAGGACAGGAATAACCTCCAGACCCCTCCTGTGTATCCAACACACGACCAATACAGTCCCGGCAGAAGTTATGTCCACATTTCAGGGTTACAGGATCTGTATAAAAGTCCAGACAGACGGAACATTCCGGCTCCTTCCTCAGATCAGCAGACGCCATCGCTGAGAGCAGAAGAGAGAAATGAAAGTAACCAGTTCTGTACATTCCTACATAGGGAGGGGCTGAGACTGAGACACGTAGTCATAGGATTCCTTATACAGAAGAACACAGATAATACATGGGAGGATTCCTGACAATAATCTCCCTATCTGGGGAAAATAAAGGACATGTAATAAGATGAGGGAACGTTGTGTCAGGAATTCTCCTTCATATCATTAGAACATTTCACAGACAAAGGAACACAAAGTTGATGTATTTGGCTGCAATAACACAAGTCATACGGATAGAGCCGGATTACCCACAAGGTGACCCAGGCAGGTGCAGAGGGACTGGCAGCTTTCCAGGGGCCGTCTATATCTTCCTCATTTCCCCTTCACTATCACTCTCAGATAATACGAGTGTAAAACATTTCACACCTCAATCAGGGATTGCAGCAGATGACTGCAACACAATCAGTAGATCTGCAGTCCTGGCTTGGAGATCCTGACCAATAGATGTCTTCCTCCTCGGTTGTCTGTCCCATCTCCTCCAACCAGGTCCACATATCTTTAGTCATAGAGAGAATGTGCTGAAAGTTACAGGACATGCTGATGAGGACATGAAGCTGTGATTGTGGTCGGGTAATTGAGTGGTGTGACAATCAGCCCCTGTCAGTGGAGTTGTCACTTCATCCCTATAAACCTGACCACGTATGAATTACAGGGGTTCTGTGGCTGATTAAGGTGTTAATCACAATCACTTGGTGCCTTATCTGCATTAAATTAGCCTTAGAACCCGAGTAATTCATATGTGTTTGTGTGAGAAGTATTTGTTTCTTTTTATTTGCTTACCTCTATTCTATGTGAGCTGCTGATATCTAAAAATCCTTCCAGCCCTCTCAGAAGTGCCCCATTCTGATAAAATCAAGATAAATATCTGTGGGAGGGGCTACAATCTTTCCTGTAGCGTCATACTAACAATGGGAGTCTGGATCCTCCCACTTTCCTGTCATCTGCTTGATTGATGTCAGTTCTCTACTCATTACCGAGACATCACAGAGCATAGCTCCTCCCCCTCCCTTCTCCCTCCCCCTCCTCCCTTCCTCCCCTCCTCCCTTCCCCATCCTCCCCCCTCTCTTCTCCCTCCTTCTTACTCCCCTCCATCCTCCTCCCTCCCATCTCCATTATAGCTCCTTCCTACTTCCTCCCTTCTCCCCCTCCTCCTCCTCCCTTCCTCCCCTCCTCCCCCTCTCTCCTCCCTCCCGCTCACTCCTCCTCCCTCCCTTCTCCCTCCTCCCCCCTCTCTTCTCCCTCCTTCCTACTCCCTCTCCCTCCTCCTCCCTCCCTTCTCCGTCCTTCCTCTTCCCTTCTTCCTCCCACCTCCCTTCTCCCTCCTCCCACCTCCCCCTCCCTTCTCTTCCCTTCTTCCTCCTTCCTCCTCCCTCCTTCCTCCTCCCCCTCTCTTCTCCCTCCCCCTCCTCCCCCCTCTCTTCTCCCTCCTTCCTACTCCCCTCCATCCCTCCCCGCCCATCTCCATTATAGCTCCTTCCTACTTCCTCTCCCTCCCCTCCCTCCTTTCTACCTCCTCTCCCTCCCTTCTCCCTCCTCCTTCCCCACTCTTCTCCCTCCTTCCTACTCCCCTCCTCCTCCCCCTCCCTTCTCCTCCTTCCCTCCCCCTCCCTCACCCTCCCTTCTCCCTTCCCCTCCCTCCTCCTCCCTCCCTTCTCCGTCCCTCCTCTTCCCTTCTTCCTCCCCTCTCCCTCCTTTCTCCCCCTTCCTCCTCCCTCCTCCCTTCTCCCTCCTTCCTCCTCCCTTCTCCCCCCTTCCTCCTCCCTCCTCCCTTCTCCCTCCTTCCACCTCCCCCTCCCTTCTCCCTCCTTCCTCTTCCCTTCTTCCTCCTTCCTCCTCCCTCCTTCCTCCTCCCCCTCCCTCCTTCCTCCTCCCCTCTCCCTTATCCCTGCTCCCTCCCTTTTCCCTTCTTCCTCCTCCCTTTTCCCTTCTTCCTACTTCCCCTTCCTCCTTCTTTCTCCCACCTTCCTCCTCCCCTCTCCCTACTCCCTTCTTCCTCCCTACTCCCTCCTTCCTCCTCCCCTCTCCCTTCTCTCTCCTTCTTCCTCCGCCCTCCTCCCACTCTCTCATCCCTTCGCTCTCCTCTCCCCTCTCCCTCCCCTCCATCCTTCCTCCTCCTTTCTCCCTTCTTCCTCCTCCCCTCCCTCCTTCCTCCTCCCTCCTCCCTTCTCCATTCTTCCTCCTCCCTCTCTCCTTCCTTCTGCCCTCCATTCACCTCCCTCCCCTCCCTTTTCCCTTTCTCTTCCCCTCTCCCTTATCCCTCCTTCCTACTTCGCCTTCCTCCTTCTTTCTCCCACCTTCCTCCTCCCCTTTCCCTACTTCCTTCTTCCTCCTCCTTCCCTTCTCCCTCAGTCCTTCTCCCTTCTCTCTCCTTCTCCTCCCCTCTCCCTCCTTCCTCCTCCCACTCTCTCATCTCTTCACTCTCCTCCCTTCTTCCTACTTCTTCCTCCCCACGCACCCTCCATCCTTCCTCCTCCTTTCTCCCTCCTTCCTCCTCCTCCTCCCTCCTTCCGCCTCCCCTCCCTTCTCTCTCCTTCTTCCTCCTCCTTATCCATCCTTCCTCCTCCCTCCTCCCTCCTCCCACTTTCTCAACCCTTCGCTCTCCTCCCCTCCCCTTCCATTCTTCCTCCTCCTTTTTCCCTCCTTCCTCCTCCCCCTCCCTTCTTTCTCCTCCCCCACCCTTCTCCATTTTTCCTCCTCCCTCTCTCCTTCCTTCTCCCCTCCATTCTCCTCCCTCCCCTCCCTTTTTCCTTCTTCCTCCTCCCCTCTCCCTTATCCCTCCTTCCTACTTCTCCTTCCTTCTCTTTCTCCACCTTCCACCTCCCCTCTCCCTACTTCCTTCTTCCTCCTCCCCCTCCCTTCTCCCTCCTCCGACTCCTCTTCTCCCTCCCTTCTCCCTCCTTCCCAGCCCTCCTCCTCCTTCCCTTCTCCTTCCGTCCTCCTCCCTTCTCTCTCATTCCTCCTCCCCTCTCCCTCCTTCCTCCTCCCACTCTCTAATGCCTTCGCCTCCTTCCTTCTTCCTACTTCTTCCTCCCCCACCCCCTCCATCCTTCCTCCTCCTTTCTCCCTCCTTCCTCCCTCCCCCTCCCTTCTTCCTCCTCCCCCCTCCCTTCTCCCTCCTTCCTCCTTCTCCTTCCGTTCTCCCCCCTCCTTCTCTCTCCTTCTTCCTCCTCCCTTTATACCACTTCCCCCCTCTCCTTCTTCCTCCTCCTTCCTCCTCCCATCCCTTCTCTCTCCTTCCTCCTACCTTATCCTCCTTCCTCTGCCCCCAGCCCCCTCCCACTCGCTCATCCTTCGCTCTCCTCCCCCTCCCCCCTCAGTTCTTCCTCTTCCTTTCTCTCTCCTTCCTCCTCCCCTCCCTACTTCCTCTCCTCCTTCCATTCTCCTCCCCCTCCCTTCTCCATCTTCCTCCTCCCTCTCTCCTTCCTTCTCCCCTCCATTCTCCTCCCCCTCACTTTTCCCTTCTTCCTCCTCCTCTCCTTATCCCTCCTTCCTGCTTCCCTTCCTCCTTCTTCTCCCTTCTTCCTCCTCCCATCACTTCTCCCTCCCACTCCTTTCACCCTCTTTCTCCCTCCGTCCTCCCTTCTCTCTCCTTCCTCCTCCCCTCTCCATCCTTCCTCCTCCACTCTCTCTTATCCCTTCACTCTCCTCCTTCTTCCTACTTCTTCCTCCCAACCCCCCTCCATCCTTCTCCTCCTTTCTCCCTCCTTCCTCCTCCCTTCTCTCTCCTTCTTCCTCCTCCCTTATCCCTCCTTCCTCTCCCCTCTCCCTCCTTCCCTCTCCCCTCCCTTCTCTCTCCTTTTTTCCTCCTCCCTTATCCCTCCTTCTCATCCCACTCTCTCATCCCTTTGCTCTCTCCACCTCCCCTCCATTCTTCCTCCTCCTTTCTCCCTCCTTCCTCCTCCCCCTCCCTTCTTCCTCCTCATCCTCCCTTCTCCATTGTTCCTCCTCACTCTCTCCTTACTTCTCCCCCTCCATTCTCCCTCCTCCCCCTCCCTTTTCCCTTCTTCTCCTCCCCTCTCCCTTATCCCTCCTTCCTCCTCCCCTCTCCCTTATCCCTCCTTCCTACTTCCCCTTCCTCCTCCTTTCTCCCACCTTCCTCCTCCCCTCTCCCTACCCCTTCTTCCTCCTCTTCTTCCCTTCTCCTTCCTTCCTCCTCCCCCTCCCTTCTCCATTCTTCCCTCCTCCCTCTCTCCTTCCTTCTCCCCTCCATTCTCCTCCCCCTCCCTTTTCCCTTCTTCCTCCTCCCCTCTCCCTTATCCCTCCTTCCTGCTTCCCCTTCCTCCTTCTTTCTCCTTCTTCCTCCTACCCATCACTTCTCCCTCCACTTCCTTTCACCCTCTTTCTCCCTCCGTCAGCCCTTCTCTCCTCTCACTCACCCTCTCCTCCTTCCTCCTCCTCTCTCTCTTATCCCTTCACTCTCCTCCCTTCTTCCTACTTCTTCCTTCCCACCCCCCTCCATCCTTCCTCCTCCTTTCTCCCTCCTTCCTCCTCCCTTCTCTCCTTCTTCCTCCTCCTTATCCCTCCTTCTCCTCCCCTCTCCCTCCTTCCTCCTCCCCCTCCCTTCTCTCTCCTTTTTCCTCCTCCCTTATCCCTCCTTCCTCCTCCCACTCTCTCATCCCTTTGCTCTCCTCCCCCTCCCCTCCATTCTTCCTCCTCCTTTCTCCCTCCTTCCTCCTCCCCCTCCCTTCTTCCTCCTCCTCCTCCCTTCTCCATTGTTCCTCCTCCCTCTCTCCTTACTTCTCCCCCTCCATTCTCCCTCCTCCCCCTCCCTTTTCCCTTCTTCCTCCTCCCCTCTCCCTTATCCCTCCTTCCTCCTCCCCTCTCCCTTATCCCTCCTTCCTACTTCCCCTTCCTCCTCCTTTCTCCCACCTTCCTCCTCCCCTCTCCCTACTCCCTTTTTCCTCCTCTTCTTCCCTTCTCCCTCCTTCCTCCTCCCTCCTTCCCCCTCCCTTCTATCTCCTTCTTCATGCTCCCTTATCCCTCCTTGATCCTCCCCTCTCCCTCCTTCCTCCTCCCTCCTCTCACTCACTCATCCCTTTGCTCTCCTCCCCATCCCCCTCACTCTTTCCTCCTCCCCCTCCCTTCTCCATTCTTCCTCCTCCCTCTCTCCTTCCTTCTCCCCCTCCATTCTCCTCCCTCCCCTCCCTTTTCCTTTCTTCCTCCTCCCCTCTCCCTTATCCCTCCTTCCTACTTCCCCTTCCTCCTTTCTCCCACCTTCCTCCTCCCCTCTCCATTATCCTTCCTTCCTATTTCCCCTTCCTCCTTCTTTCTCCCATCTTCCTCCCCCCTCTCCCTACTCCTTCTTCCTCCTCTCCCTCCCTTCTCCCTCCTTCCTCCTCCCCCTCCCTTCTCTCTCCTTCTTCCTCCTCCCCTCTCCCACCTTCCTCCTCCACTCTCTCATCCCTTCGCTCTCCTCTCCCCTCCCCTCCATCCTTCCTCCTCCTTTCTCCCTTCTTCCTCCTCCCCCTCCTTTCTCCCTTCTTCCTCCTCCCCCTCCCTTCCTCCTCCTTCCCTTCTCCTTCCGTCCTCCTCCCTTCTCTCTCATTCCTCCTCCCCTCTCCCTCCTTCCTCCTCCCACTCTCTAATGCCTTCGCCCTCCTTCCTTCTTCCTACTTCTCTCCCCCACCCCCCTCCATCCTTCCTCCTCCTTTCTCCCTCCTTCCTCCTCCCCCTCCCTTCTTCCTCCTCCCCCCTCCCTTCTCCCTCCTTCCTCCTTCTCCTTCCGTTCTCCCCCCTCCCTTCTCTCTCCTTCTTCCTCCTCCCTTATCCCTCCTTCCTCCCCTCTCCCTTCTTCCTCCTCCTTCCTCCTCCCCCTCCCTTCTCTCTCCTTCCTCCTACCTTATCCCTCCTTCCTCTTCCCCCCTCCCCCCTCCCACTCGCTCATCCCTTCGCTCTCCTCCCCCTCCCCCCTCAGTTCTTCCTCTTCCTTTCTCTCTCCTTCCTCCTCCCCTCCCTACTTCCTCCTCCTCCCTTCTTCCTCCTCCCCCTCCCTTCTCCATTCTTCCTCCTCCCTCTCTCCTTCCTTCTCCCCCTCCATTCTCCTCCCTCCCCCTCCCTTTTCCTTTCTTCCTCCTCCCCTCTCCCTTATCCCTCCTTCCTACTTCCCCTTCCTCCTTTCTCCCACCTTCCTCCTCCCCTCTCCATTATCCTTCCTTCCTATTTCCCCTTCCTCCTTCTTTCTCCCATCTTCCTCCCCCCTCTCCCTACTCCTTCTTCCTCCTCTCCCTCCCTTCTCCCTCCTTCCTCCTCCCCCTCCCTTCTCTCTCCTTCTTCCTCCTCCCCTCTCCCACCTTCCTCCTCCCACTCTCTCATCCCTTCGCTCTCCTCTCCCCTCCCCCTCCATCCTTCCTCCTCCTTTCTCCCTTCTTCCTCCTCCCCCTCCTTTCTCCCTTCTTCCTCCTCCCCCTCCCTTCTTCCTCCTCCCTCTCTCCTTCCTCTTCCCCCTCCCTTCTCCTCCCTCCCCATCCCTTTTCCCTTCTTCCTCCTCCACTCTCCCTTATCCCTCCTTTCTACTTCCCCTTCCTCCTTATTTCTGCTACCTTCCTCCTCCCCTCTCTCTTCTCCCTTCTTCCTCCTCTTCCTCCCTTCTCCCTCCTTCCTCCTCCCCCTCCCTTCTCCCTCCTTCCTCCTCCTCCCTCCTCTCTCTCCCTTCTCTCTCCTTCCTGATCCTCCCTCCCTTCCTCCTCCTCCCTACTTTCTCCCTCCTTCCTTCTCCCTCCTCTGGAAATTAATATTTACAGTATATCAAGGAGCTTCAAGGGAACCGTGAATTACCATGCCCCGTTTTATGTATGTATATGCATATTACAAATATATATATATACATACTTAAAGAATTTCTTGGGATTTCTTTTGCTCTCCTCCGCTATGTGTCTTTCATGTTCTATCTTAGCCGTCCTAATTGCACCCTTACATTTCTTATTGCATTCTTTATAAAGTCTGAATGCTGAGGATGATCCCTCAACCTTGTATTTTTTGAAGGCCTTCTCCTTTGCTTTTATATGCATTTTTACATTGGAGTTAAGCCATCCAGGATTTTTGTTCGCTCTTTTAAATTTATTACCCAATGGGATACATTGGCTAATGCCCTTATTTAATATGCTCTTAAAGCAAACCCATCTCTCCTCCGTATTCTTTGTTCCTAATATTTTATCCCAATTTGTGCCTTTTAGCAAGGTTTGTAGTTTAGGGAAGTTGGCTCTTTTGAAATTCAGTGTCTTTGTATTCCCTTTATGTTTCCTATTTGTGTGATTTATACTGAAACTAATTGACCTGTGATCGCTGTTCCCTAAATTGCCCCATATTTCCACATCTGTGATCAGGTCTGTATTGTTGGTAATCAGTAGATCTAGTAATGTTTTATTTCTAGTTGGTGCGTCTACCATCTGACCCATAAAATTGTCCTGCAAGACATTAAGGAACTGGCGAGCCTTAAATGAATGCGCGGTTCCCTCCGCCCAGTCTATGTCTGGATAATTAAAATCCCCCATTATGATAACACTTTCCACCCTTGCTAACCCTTAAAAACCAGAGTTTAAAACAGGAGGTTATAACAGGGGTCATAGTACCTGTGTAGTGTGAGTATCTGAGTGTTGTCTGAGTAGTGTGTGTGGATCGTTAGTACTTGTGTATTGTGTACTTGTGTATTGCGAGTGCACGTAGGTCTGTGTGTACCTGTGTATTGTCTTGTCGTGTACCTGTGTATTGTCTTGAGTATTAGTGCCAGGAAGCTAGCTGTAATTTGGACAGGGTAAAATCCCCAAATCCTCACTAAATTTAATAGGTACGATGCCCGGCGGGTGTGGAGAGGCGACTCTTTGTACATCTTGCCGCATGTATGCGTTCCTTGATCATCCAATCGAGGGCGAATACTGCTTCGGAGCTTATTCCGACGGCAAAACCAGTCGTGTGTACGCGGCATAAGAGAGAGAGCATCCCTGGCAGCTTTGATTTTTATGTTCCCTCTCTACCCATCCCTACCAATCAAACCCCTGGATCACTTTCATTGGTTCAGGGGTGGCATTGAATCCTGATTGGCTGAAATTCAAGTCTAGTTGGTCATCATGCTTCTCACATAAGCATTAGACTCTCTCCGGTGCCTCTCCGTCTGAAACTTGATCACATTTGTTAAGGTTCTGATTATCCAAGTTTGTGCTAATCATTCTTGAGATAACAGAAGTAAAAGCCTTTCGTTAAGCATTTCTTTTAGAATACTTCAGAAAAGTCCACAGGGGGGATTGAACTATTATTGAGTTTTGGAAATCTCCAGGCTAATATTTTGAAGGACTATAGTCAGGACAGGGAAAATATTGTTCTGACAAGTAGTGAAAAAAAATCAGCACTGGTGACAGGGGCGGTACCTGTCAACCCAATTTTTGTCCAGAGAGTAACTACCTCTGGAAAAAAGGCAACCTATAAAAAGGTTGGGGAATCAGTTCAAGGTCCATTGTCCGTAAAGGATGGGTAATGAAATGACTTCAAAGAGCGTCTAACCATGGGGAACCTACCACTTGACCCCGAAGGAAGAGATGATAGATAAATATGGGCCTTGGGTTGTAAAATATATTGAAGATTGGGATCGCTGCACTGGAAAGTATTCTAAAGAAGGCACTTTTAAGCCAAAAGCTTGGGAAGCCCTGTGGTACAATCACTATGGGAAAATGATACGAACAAATGAAAGAGATGCTTGGAGTGCATGGATGGTAGAATCCATGAATAGAACTAATGATGTGAATATTTTTATGGTGGGAGTTAAGGAGAAAACACACAAATGATGCTGAGAAGTAGGGACAAGCAGGGACAGTCACTAGACCCACATCCCCAGATTAGTGACAGTGATGAACAGGGGGACGATGAGGAATTGTCAGGATTGGGGCCTTATACAATCGCCTGGGCCTGGTTGGGAAAATACTCCGAAGCTGATAAGAATTGTCATCTATCAGCAGATGACAAAAAGGGGAAGCCTCAACTTGCTGCCACGTTTGACACCCCATTTAAAACCCCGAATGAATCAGAGAAAAACTCTTCCTGTGAAGCATTGAAACAAAAGGAAAGAGATAGCGCAGCAAGCCAGGGGAAGGGAATGCTGGAATCAAGGGAGAAAAGTCTCCCCAGTTCCAGAGACCATAGACCATCAAAAGGGATACTTTCTTCCCCTCTGACGGAAGAACCTCCCGAATATAGTAATCCCCCATTTACTGTCTACGAGCCAGCATTCTCCCCTAGACAGCAGTTAACAAGCAATTCCGCTGCTGTAAGCAAAACTGGCAGTTCTGCTACGGAGTACACGGCCTATGTACCTTTACACCACCACATAACTAACACCCCACAGCAAGGACCTCCATGGTGTCACTCTAATGGGGAAAGGATATCACCCAATGTGGGCACACCTGTGTACCATGGGACTGGTAATGCCACCCATCTGGGCACTTTGCAGTTGGATAAAGTGCCCCCACCTGGTAGCAACAATCTTCCCCAGTCTTATTACTAACATTTTATTGGTGTTTTATCCCTCAGATTCAATAATTGGGTTTCATGGCTTTCAGAACAAAAGGAAATCACATCCTCCATAGACATCTTTATACAAGATTGTTTTTCTTTTTCCTGGTTTGTTGGGTTTCACATGTGAATGTTTTAGGTTTTCTTCACCATTGTCTAGTTGGTGCTTCTATTTGTCAGCCCATTCGGCTGTGTTTTGGACTACCTAGTGTGTGTTGTATGTTCTGATCCTATCCCCAAGGATCAGTGGCTATGCTGACTTTTGTGTAGACTTGTGCCTCAGACTGCCTATTCCCCATTGCTGTTATTGTAATTGGTTACACGCCCAGCCATGCCTGGCTGTTCAAGTTCTACTCATTGCCTCAGGCTAAGGCATGTTAATGTCCCTAGCAGTCTCTCTGTGTGTATTTCAAGCCTGCTTCCTGCCCAGTGTCACCGTGCAACTCTATTTACTCCCAGAGTTTCATGTTTGTCTGTTTTTACGTGGATATTTGTTACTAAATGTCTAATGTGTCTGTGGCGTATCTGTCACTAATATCTGTGTGTTTCCAGGCACAACTTTCAGCTCGAATTGTACCCCTTACTGTTCAGTGATCCCGGCGCCTCGGTGCTGCAAGGGGTTTTTCTTTTCTTTGCCTGTCAGCCAGTTGTGTCTGGTAGCAGCAGTTCTTCCAGCTGGATACACATTATGCAATTTTTGTTGTTCAGTTTCCTTTAGATTTACCTTCAGATGTGTAGTACGAGGGCCTGCCTGATGGTATACAAGTTGAGAGTGTATAGGTCTGGCCTGGTATTGTATGGTTTTGGGTGAGTCTGGAGAAGAGTTGTGCAGGAAGATTGTGTGGGGTGTTACCAGCTCTTGGCTGTTCCAAGGACCTGTGGGCATGCTGTATTCTCCTCAGTTAATACCCATAGGGGTCCTTCTTGTCCTAGACTCCTTGTGTACCTTTAATTGGTGTCCTACATGCCAGGAAGACCAGCGCCCCAGTGTTGCACTATGCCCCTGTCATTCACGTGAGTCCTGTCTGAAGAGTGTAGTTTATTTTGTATGGGTGAAGGATAACATTGTAGGAAAAAATGGAGGGTTGGGACCAGAACAGTCCCAGGACCGCAATCAATGGGAAAATCACAACAGTATTGATCAATGAAAAATACAACTTTATTGATTATTGCACAGTACTATAGAAATATATATAAATCTCACTGCTGTGGCACCAAGGCCGTATGAATGGGATGGGTTCCCTCACAAAAAACACCGACACTGACATGTATTGCACACTGTATAAAAAAAAAGGGGTGATAATAAACACACCCTCCCCCATATCTGCAGATGGGCTCTGAGCGGTGGTCTCCCTGAAATGATATGATGAAGACCCTGAGTGTATGAGGATAAGAGTCCCTTGTTTGGCAAAGTGGTATTAGCAGGCCCCCCAAAAACTGACTTCATGTAACCTTGTACACGAATGCCCTGGCCCGGGCTTGATGAATGGGATGAAGGGGTCAGTAGGCATACACAATGGGCAGTGGAACCGTGGATTGTATGTGATAATAACAAGCATGTGGCTAACACTGAAAGCCAGGCCAGTGTGGGATATGGTCCAATAACAATGTATCCATGTATAAATCGATCAGCAAGTCCCCAGAATTCCAAAGAGAGGTAGAGGCAGACTTGAATATATACAGTTCATTCAGCAAATGCAACAGACTGTAAACACATGCCGGGGTGGTTCAATACACAATGCTGCCGCAGTCTGGCCTGATAACAGCAAGCTGTGACCACAGGTTCAAGTGTGTAAAGACACAAATAGCGGGGAGGTAACTGTCCCTGTAGGGTTCTTACCCTTCCCTTGTCTGAAGTCACTTCATCTGATGAAGTGCTTGTTAAAAGCACGAAACGCGTCGACGTAGCAATGCTATAGATGCTGGCAGCCCCCCCTGACACCAGGGGCGTTGCTAGGGGGTGGCTTTTGGGGCTATAGCCCCGAATCTGAGGCCAATAGCCCCGAGTCTCTGCAGGGGTCCCCAAGGGGAGGGGAGGCTCTCCGGGGACCCTTATGTAAGTGGGGGGCTCTCTGGGGACCCTGATGTAAGGGAGAGGCTCTCTGGGGACCCTGATTTTAAGGCCTAGGCTCTCTAGGGACCCAGATTTAAGTGGGAGGCTCTCTGGGGACCCTAATGTAAGAAGGCCTCTCTGGGAACCCTGATGTCAGTGGGGGGGGCCCTCTGGGAACCCTGATGGAAGGGGGGGGCTCTCTGAGGACTCTGATGTAAGGAGGAGGCTCTCTGGGGACCCTGATGTAAGGTGATGTAAGGGGGGGCTCTCTGGGGACCCTGATGTAAGCTGGGGGCTCTCTGGGGATATTTATACACCCACAGGTATATTACTGTATATACATGTGTATGCCCGCCCAAGCATATGCCTTTCTTACTACGCTGCTATGGGCTCTAGCCCCAGATCTTTTGTAGACCTAGCACGCCCCTGCCTGACACCCCACTCTATCTCTGACAGCAGCGGGACGTTCCCTGCTATTTTTATTCTGAAGAAACAAGCGTTATCATGGAATTACCTAAGAGCTCCCTCCAGTGACCAAACACAGCAACACCATCTGTGCAGTGAACCGAACACAAACTCGTCCATCGCTTTACATGCAAATGAGTGGCTACACCATTGGACACATGGAAATCTCCAAGTCTGCATGTCAGCAGCTTTTCTTTGCCTGACCAGCCAGAACCACAGCGTGTGAGACACCCCCAGCAAGGACTTAGTGACTACAGACGAGGGAAGGGTAAGAACAGGGGCGGACTGACAACTCATGGAGCCCCCGGGCATTAGAACATTATGGGGCCCCCGGGCAATAGGAGATTATGGGGGCCCCCAGGCAATAGAAGATTATGGGGCCCCGGGCAATAGGAGATTATGGGGCCCCCGGGCAATAGGAGATTATGGGGCCCCCGGGCAATAGGAGATTATGGGGACCCCGGGCAATAGAAGATTATGGGGCCCCCGGGCAATAGGAGATTATGGGGCCCCCGGGCAATAGGAGATTATGGGGCCCCCGGGCAATAGGAGATTATGGGGCCCCCAGGCAATAGGAGATTATGGGGCCCCCGGGCAATAGGAGATTATGGGGTCCCCGGGCAATAGGAGATTATGGGGCCCCCGGGCAATAGGAGATTATGGGGTCCCCAGGCAATAGGAGATTATGGGGTCCCCGGGCAATAGGAGATTATGGGGCCCCCAGGTAATAGATTATGGGGCCACACAATATACACACACACACACACACATACAGTATACACATACACACACTGAAAAGGTACTGGAGAGGTGGGGGAGTTATAATCTTGGGATTTTTTAAAAAAAAAACTGATTTTTACATACTGTCCCTGGTTTTATTGAGGCTGGCAACCCTGATGGGGCCCCTTAGTAGCATGGGGCCCTAGGGCAGTGCCCAAGTGCCCGAATGGTCAGTCCGCCCCTGGGTAAGAACCCCACAGGGACAGTTACCTCCCCGCTATTTGTGTCTTTACACACTTAAACCTGTGGTCACAGTTTGCTGCTATCAGGCCAGACTGCGGCAGCATTGTGTATTGAACCACCCCGGCATGTGTTTACAGTCTGTTGTATTTGCTGAATGAACTGTATATCTTCAAGTGTGCCTCTATCTTTCTTTGGAATTCTGGAGACTTACTGATCGATTTATACATGGATATATTGTTATTGGACCATATCCGGCACTGGCCTGGCTTTCAGTGTTAGCCACATGCTTGTTATTATCACATACAATCCACGGTTCCACTGCCCATTGTGTATGCCTACTGACCCCTTCATCCCATTCATCAAGCCCGGGCCAGGGCATTCGTGTACAAGGTTACATGAAGTCAGTTTTTGGGGGGCCTGCTGATACCACTTTGCCAAACAAGGGACTCTTATCCTCATACACTCAGGGTCTTTATCATGTCATTTCAGGGAGACCACCGCTCAGAGCCCATCTGCAGATATGGGGGAGGGTGTGTTTATTATCACCCCTTTTTTTTTATACAGTGTGCAATACATGTCAGTGTCGGTGTTTTTTGTGAGGGAACCCATCCCATTCATACGGCCTTGGTGCCACATCAGTGAGATTTATATATATTTCTATAGTACTGTGCAATAATCAATAAAGTTGTATTTTTCATTGATCAATACTGTTGTGATTCTCCCATTGATTGCGGTCCTGGGACTGCTCTGGTCCCAACCCCCCATTTTTTCTTACTAGATTATTACTCTGCTACTAGGGAGATACCCCGTCATACAGACGTATCGGCTGATCAATCATTATTATTGTAATTTTTGACACTTAAACACAAGTGGATTCCAGTGGTTTTTATCTTTTTGTTACTGAAGGACACATTGTCTGATTACCGAATTGATAAAGGAGGGGGAGGGGGTGCTGCCTCTATAAAGAATCGAGTACCTGTTGGCAGGTGGTTTTCTATCCGGGTATTCAGACTATTTCCCATACTTAGGATAAAGAGAGGCTTAATGGAGACGGCCTTTGGAGCTGGAGGTGGGGCACTGGGTACCTTAATTTCTCCTTTTTGCGGCGTTCATCATATGGGGTATCATCGTTCCTTTATATTGCTTGATTGGCATATCTACTCCATGGAACAGACACGTCCATGGCTCTTCAGGAATCTTTATGTTAGTAATCTCATTTATGTACTGTAAGATCTCCTTCCAGTAAACCTGGATCTTAGGGCAACCCCACCATATATGGGCCATAGTTCCCACCTCTCCACAACCTCGCCAACACTCACTCGTTTGCCCTATTTGATATTTCCCGATTTTATCTGGGGTTCTACACCACCTAGTTAAACATTTATAAGTCATTTCCACCATTTTAATATCAACCGAGGAACCATGTACAAGTTTCAGAATTGTTCCTGCTTCCCGATTCTTTTCTTCGTGCCCCCAGTTCTCTCTCCCATTTTTTTATGTATGTCGGGATTTCCAACTCCTCCGCTTCCATCAAGATCTTATATATCCGGGATATACTCCCGCGCATTTTTTTCCGCTATGCCATAGTTTTTCAAAGGATGTAAGTTCATCTCTATGGCTGGCCATACACTATACAATTTTCTTGTTCAACTTTCCTTTAGATTTATCAAAACCATATAATAGGAGGTCAAACCTAAACCCTTTCAATTTGCATGCTATCAGCAAAAAATGAGGTTGAAAGAGAAGCAAAAAGCAGGGACTTCTCCAACAGAGTCCTGCCTCTTTCAGGAAAAAGAAGGACTGTTGCGGTACCATAAGGAAAAGACTTGTTTTTATTAAAAAAGTATAAATTTATTCCATAATCATAAAAAGTCCTACAAGGGACATATATTGTACAAAATCAACATTTTTTTACATTCACAAACAATAATGGTTATTTACAGCATTGTTGATACTCTATTGGTATAGCTAATGCCCACACAGATGCATAAGCGAAAGTTGACTAATATAATACTTGCAGACGTGACCTCTACAGTTTCGCGGTCACAGCCGCTTCTTCAGGAGGCGTCTGATAGTATATAGTCTATGAAAGGGAGAAAACAGTATAGTATCAACATGACAGATGACAATATATAAATAATTATCAAAAAAAAAAATAAAATTATATACAGATTTAATATTGGAGAGCATACTTAGATTTAAAGATTGCACTCACCAAGCTGTAACCGCAAAGGTTCTCTGGAGCAATACTGTGAGACGCCCTCAAGAGGTGTTCCCCCGGGGGCGGGCCAGGGAGGCAGATTAGGAAAATACTAATGTGGAAAATTTAAAAAGTATATTTAGCAAAATGATATAATATATTTTCTTATGAAAGGGGACCACCCAGGAAGTGCCATGATTGAAAGAAAAAATTAGAACCATGGGGAGAGAAAAGGGAAAGCAAGTGGAGAGGGGGGGGGGGGAAGGGGGGAAAAAGGGGGGGGGAAAAAAAGGAGAGGAAGGAAAGGGGGGGGGGAAGGGGAAGAATCAGGGGTGGGGTGAGAGGGAAAAGGAAAAGGGAAAAGGAGGAAGGGGAGGAAGGGAGAGGGAGAGGAGGAGGGGGGGGGGGAGGAGAGAAGAGGGGAAAGAAGGACAGAAAAGGCGGGGAAGGAAGGATGGGGGGAAAAAAGGGGGAGGAAGGGAAAAATAGGGGGGCAAAGGGGAGGGAGGGAAAGGAACGGGGGTGGTGAAGTAAGGGGGGGATCAGGGGGGAGGGCTGACTCCAAATTTTCAGTAGATCGCTTGCTTTATTCATTAAAGTTATGTATACCTAGATTGAACTGTCATTTTATTTGTTCTGGGATGGGTTATGATGCTTATTTCTTTGACTGTGGGTCCTTTCATGCCCCCACCGTTTGAGTTTATGCATCGTCTTTCCCCCCCCCCCTTCCCAGTCTATTCCTTGTTTTATACAATGTGTATTGAAATCCTCATTAATAACTTGCACTGACCACCCTGCTCTGGAGGAATGTGAGGAGTTAATTCTCCCCCTACGGCGAGCTTGCGCTCCTCCGGCGGCAGGCTGGGCTCTAATGAGCCCAGCTGCTGCTTCGTACGATCAGTGCTTAGGCACTGATCACTTTTGAGCTGTGCGCTTGCGCCAGGTATTCTCCCGCGCATGCGCAACAGTGGAGGACCGGACCCGGAAGTAATCACGGCGACTGCTGTCGCCGTTGAACTTCCGGGTTGGAGGCATTTAAGATGCCCAGACGCAGCTGCTTAGTGCACCAGACGGACGCCCAGCACTCCACTGACCCCATCCGGAGCCCCTGTAAGTACCTAGCTGATGTCCCCCATGCAGGATGGGGACATCCATCCTTTCTGTTTGGTATCCCCCCTTCCTTATGGGTACAGAATACTTGGGGATTACTGTTTAATCCTCAGATTACTCTTAACACCTCCCCATCGTTTTACCTTCCTTGCAGTGACTCCCCTTGACAGCGTGGTGGGGCGCACTGGTTACCAATTGTACCAGTCACGCCATTCTGGGTGCCACTGGCTAGCAGCATCTGGGTTTAATTTACCTTATATTACAGCAATGATAGGTAAAGAATTTTCTGACATTATTAACTTTCTTTTTCAAAACGCTTTGTGTGCTTTTGATTTCCTTTACCAGGCATTTTGGGACTTCTCCTCACCTCTCTGGCACTTTTCTTTTTTCTTTTTTTCCCCCCTCCCCTTTCTCCCCTCTTCCCCCCCCCTTTTTCTTCCTCCCCCCCTTCCTTCCTTCCCCCTTTCCTCCCCCATTCCTTTTTTCCCCTCCTCCCCTTTCCCTTTTTCCCCCTTCCCCCCCCCCTGATCCCCCCCTTACTTAACCACCCCCGTTCCTTTCCCTCCCTCCCCTTTGCCCCCCTATTTTTCCCTTCCTCCCCCTTTTTTCCCCCCATCCTTCCTTCCCCGCCTTTTCTGTCCTTCTTTTCCCCTCTTCTCTCCCCCCCCCCCTCCTCCTCTCCCTCTCCCTCCCCTTTTCTTCCTTGCCCTCTCCCTTCCTCCCCTTCCTCCTTTTCCCTTTTCCTTTTCCCTCTCACCCCACCCCTGATTCTTCCCCTCCCCCCCCCCCCTTTCCTTCCTCTCCTTTCCCCCCCCCCCCCTTTTTCC
>JBBDGP010004166.1:0-21794 GCA_037952835.1 Lithobates septentrionalis
TTGGTGGGGGGGTTGGTGTGAGGGAGAAGGGGTTGGTGTGGGGGGAGGGGTTGGTGTGGAGGAGGGGTTGGTGTGGGGGGAGGGGTTGGTGTGGGAGAAGGGGTTGGTGTGGGGGGAGGGGTTGGTGTGGAGAAGGGGTTGGTGTGGGGGAGGGGTTGGTGGGGAGGGGTTGGTGTGGGAGGAGGGGTTGGTGTGGGGGAGGGGTTGGTGGGGGAGGGGTTGGTGTGGGGGGAGGGGTCGGTGTGAGGGAGAAGGGGTTGGTGTGGGGGGAGGGGTTGATGTGGGGGGAGGGGTTGTTGTGTGGGGGGAGGGGTTGATGTGGGGGGAGGGTTGATGTGGGGGGAGGGGTTGGTGTGGGGGAGAAGGGGTTGGTGTGGGGGGAGGGGTTGATGTGGGGGGAGGGGTTGATGTGGGGGGAGGGGTTGGTGTGGGGGGAGGGGTTGGTGTGGGGGAGAAGGGGTTGGTGTGGGGGAGGGGTTGATGTGGGGGGAGGGGTTGGTGTGGGGGGAGGGGTTGATGTGGGGGGAGGGGTTGATGTGGGGGGAGGGGTTTGGTGTGGGGGGAGAAGGGGTTGGTGTGGGGGGAGGGGTTGATGTGGGGGGAGGGGTTGGTGTGGGGGTAGGGGTCCAATCGGGGTAATGTTATGTACCGATCAAAGCCACCCTTAAACCCATTCACCCCTAAAGGGTTCTAACTGTGAATGGGTGGGGGCCATGTGTAGTAATGTGTGTGGTTTTAAACCTATTCGGTACCCATATGATTGAGAGGCAGCTCCGTAATAATAATATGTTGTTTAGGAGTGGGGGGGGGGGGGGGAGTAAGGAGACCAGAAACCGTTTAGGGTGTGTGCTCCTGCCGGAATAGTGAAGGAGTTATGTTGGTATCAGGTTGAGAGGGTGTGGAGATCACCTAAGTATGATCGGTGAGGATCAATTGGGTAAGAGGAAGGGTATGGAAGGAGGAAGGGTATGGACGGAGGAAGGGTATGGACGGAGGGAGGGTATGGACGGAGGGAGGGTATGGACGGAGGAAGGGTATGGACGGAGGGAGGGTATGGACGGAGGAAGGGTATGGACGGAGGGAGGGTATGGACGGAGGGAGGGTATGGACGGAGGGAGGGTATGGACGGAGGAAGGGTATGGACGGAGGAAGGGTATGGACGGAGGGAGGGTATGAACGGAGGAAGGGTATGGACGGAGGAAGGGTATGGACGGAGGAAGGGTATGGACGGAGGAAGGGTATGGACGGAGGGAGGGTATGGACGGAGGGAGGGTATGGACGGAGGGAGGGTATGGACGGAGGGAGGGTATGGACGGAGGAAGGGTATGGACGGAGGGAGGGTATGGACGGAGGGAGGGTATGGACGGAGGGAGGGTATGGACGGAGGGAGGGTATGGACGGAGGAAGGGTATGGACGGAGGAAGGGTATGGACGGAGGAAGGGTATGGACGGAGGGAGGGTATGGACGGAGGGAGGGTATGGACGGAGGGAGGGTATGGACGGAGGGAGGGACGGAGGGAGGGTATGGACGGAGGAAGGGTATGGACGGAGGGAGGGTATGGACGGAGGAAGGGTATGGACGGAGGGAGGGTATGGACGGAGGGAGGGTATGGACGGAGGAAGGGTATGGACGGAGGAAGGGTATGGACGGAGGAAGGGTATGGACGGAGGGAGGGTATGGACGGAGGGAGGGTATGGACGGAGGAAGGGTGTGGACGGAGGGAGGGTGTGGACGGAGGGAGGGTGTGGACGGAGGAAGGGTATGGACGGAGGAAGGGTGTGGACGGAGGGAGGGTATGGACGGAGGAAGGGTGTGGACGGGAGGAAGGGTGTGGACGGAGGAAGGGTGTGGACGGAGGGAGGGTGTGGACGGAGGAAGGGTGTGGACGGAGGAAGGGTGTGGACGGAGGAAGGGTATGGACGGAGGAAGGGTGTGGACGGAGGGAGGGTGTGGACGGAGGAAGGGTGTGGACGGAGGAAGGGTGTGGACGGAGGGAGGGTATGGACGGAGGAAGGGTGTGGACGGAGGAAGGGTGTGGACGGAGGAAGGGTGTGGACGGAGGAAGGGTGTGGACGGAGGGAGGGTATGGACGGAGGAAGGGTGTGGACGGAGGAAGGGTATGGACGGAGAAGGGTGTGGACGGAGGAAGGGTGTGGACGGAGGGAGGGTGTGGACGGAGGAAGGGTATGGACGGAGGAAGGGTGTGGACGGAGGGAGGGTATGGACGGAGGAAGGGTGTGGATGGAGGAAGGGTATGGACGGAGGAAGGGTATGGACGGAGGAAGGGTGTGGACGGAGGAAGGGTGTGGACGGAGGAAGGGTGTGGACGGAGGAAGGGTATGGACGGAGGAAGGGTGTGGACGGAGGAAGGGTATGGACGGAGGAAGGGTGTGGACGGAGGAAGGGTGTGGACGGAGGGAGGGTGTGGACGGAGGAAGGGTATGGACGGAGGAAGGGTGTGGACGGAGGGAGGGTATGGACGGAGGAAGGGTGTGGACGGAGGAAGGGTATGGACGGAGGAAGGGTATGGACGGAGGAAGGGTGTGGACGGAGGGAGGGTATTGACGGAGGAAGGGTGTGGACGGAGGGAGGGTATGGACGGAGGAAGGGTGTGGACGGAGGAAGGGTATGGACGGAGGAAGGGTATGGACGGAGGAGGGTATGGACGGAGGGAGGGTATGGACGGAGGGAGGGTATGGACGGAGGGAGGGTATGGACGGAGGAAGGGTATGGACGGAGGAAGGGTGTGGACGGAGGGAGGGTGTGGACGGAGGAAGGGTATGGACGGAGGGAGGGTATGGACGGGGGGAGGGTATGGACGGAGGAAGGGTATGGACGGAGGAAGGGTATGGACGGAGGAAGGGTATGAACGGAGGGAGGGTATGGACGGAGGGAGGGTATGGACGGAGGAAGGGTATGGACGGGAATGGGTATGGAGGAGGAAGGGTATGAACGGAGGGAGGGTATGGACGAGGGAGGGTATGGACGGAGGAAGGGTATGGACGGAGGGAAGGGTATGGACGGAGGAGGGTATGGACGGAGGGAGGGTATGGACGGAGGGAGGGTATGGACGGAGGAGGATGGACGGAGGAGGTATGTATGGACGGAGGAAGGGTATGGACGGAGGGAGGGTATGGACGGAGGGAGGGTATGGACGGAGGAAGGGTATGGACGGAGGGAGGGTATGGACGGAGGAGGGTATGGACGGAGGAAGGGTATGGACGGAGGAAGGGTATGGACGGAGGGAGGGTATGGACGGAGGAAGGGTGTGGACGGAGGAAGGGTGTGGACGGAGGAAGGGTGTGGACGGAGGGAGGGTGTGGACGGAGGAAGGGTGTGGACGGAGGAAGGGTGTGGACGGAGGAAGGGTATGGACGGAGGAAGGGTGTGGACGGAGGGAAGGGTGTGGACGGAGGAAGGGTGTGGACGGAGGAAGGGTGTGGACGGAGGGAGGGTATGGACGGAGGAAGGGTGTGGACGGAGGAAGGGTATGGACGGAGGAAGGGTGTGGACGGAGGAAGGGTGTGGACGGAGGGAGGGTATGGACGGAGGAAGGGTGTGGACGGAGGAAGGGTGTGGACGGAGGAAGGGTGTGGACGGAGGAAGGGTGTGGACGGAGGGAGGGTGTGGACGGAGGAAGGGTATGGACGGAGGAAGGGTGTGGACGGAGGGAGGGTATGGACGGAGGAAGGGTGTGGACGGAGGAAGGGTATGGACGGAGGAAGGGTATGGACGGAGGAAGGGTGTGGACGGAGGAAGGGTGTGGACGGAGGAAGGGTGTGGACGGAGGAAGGGTATGGACGGAGGAAGGGTGTGGACGGAGGAAGGGTATGGACGGAGGAAGGGTGTGGACGGAGGAAGGGTGTGGACGGAGGGAGGGTGTGGACGGAGGAAGGGTATGGACGGAGGAAGGGTGTGGACGGAGGAAGGGTATGGACGGAGGAAGGGTGTGGACGGAGGAAGGGTATGGACGGAGGAAGGGTGTGGACGGAGGAAGGGTATGGACGGAGGAAGGGTGTGGACGGAGGAAGGGTGTGGACGGAGGGAGGGTGTGGACGGAGGAAGGGTATGGACGGAGGAAGGGTGTGGACGGAGGAAGGGTATGGACGGAGGAAGGGTGTGGACGGAGGAAGGGTGTGGACGGAGGGAGGGTATGGACGGAGGAAGGGTATGGACGGAGGGAGGGTATGGACGGAGGGAAGGGTATGGACGGGGGGAGGGTATGGACGGAGGAAGGGTATGGACGGAGGGAGGGTATGGACGGAGGGAGGGTATGGACGGAGGAAGGGTATGGACGGAGGAAGGGTGTGGACGGAGGGAGGGTATGGACGGAGGAAGGGTATGGACGGAGGGAGGGTATGGACGGGGGGAGGGTATGGACGGAGGAAGGGTATGGACGGAGGAAGGGTATGGACGGAGGGAGGGTATGGACGGGGGGAGGGTATGGACGGAGGAAGGGTGTGGACGGAGGAAGGGTATGGACGGAGGAAGGGTATGGACGGAGGGAGGGTATGGACGGGGGGAGGGTATGGACGGAGGAAGGGTGTGGACGGAGGGAGGGTATGGACGGAGGAAGGGTGTGGACGGAGGAAGGGTATGGACGGAGGAAGGGTATGGACGGAGGAAGGGTGTGGACGGAGGGAGGGTATTGACGGAGGAAGGGTGTGGACGGAGGGAGGGTATGGACGGAGGAAGGGTGTGGACGGAGGAAGGGTATGGACGGAGGAAGGGTATGGACGGAGGGAGGGTATGGACGGAGGGAGGGTATGGACGGAGGGAGGGTATGGACGGAGGGAGGGTATGGACGGAGGAAGGGTATGGACGGAGGAAGGGTGTGGACGGAGGGAGGGTGTGGACGGAGGAAGGGTATGGACGGAGGGAGGGTATGGACGGGGGGAGGGTATGGACGGAGGAAGGGTATGGACGGAGGAAGGGTATGGACGGAGGAAGGGTATGGACGGAGGGAGGGTATGGACGGAGGAAGGGTATGGACGGAGGAAGGGTATGGACGGGGGGAGGGTATGGACGGAGGAAGGGTATGGACGGAGGGAGGGTATGGACGGAGGGAGGGTATGGACGGAGGAAGGGTATGGACGGAGGAAGGGTATGGACGGAGGAAGGGTGTGGACGGAGGGAGGGTGTGGACGGAGGAAGGGTATGGACGGAGGAAGGGTGTGGACGGAGGGAGGGTATGGACGGAGGAAGGGTGTGGACGGAGGAAGGGTATGGACGGAGGAAGGGTATGGACGGAGGAAGGGTATGGAGGGAGGAAGGGTATGGACGGAGGGAGGGTATGGACGGAGGAAGGGTATGGACGGAGGGAGGGTATGGACGGAGGAAGGGTATGGACGGAGGAAGGGTATGGACGGAGGGAGGGTATGGACGGGGGGAGGGTATGGACGGAGGAAGGGTATGGACGGAGGGAGGGTATGGACGGAGGAAGGGTGTGGACGGAGGAAGGGTGTGGACGGAGGAAGGGTATGGACGGAGGAAGGGTGTGGACGGAGGAAGGGTGTGGACGGAGGGAGGGTATGGACGGAGGAAGGGTGTGGACGGAGGAAGGGTATGGACGGAGGAAGGGTGTGGACGGAGGAAGGGTGTGGACGGAGGGAGGGTATGGACGGAGGAAGGGTGTGGACGGAGGGAGGGTATGGACGGAGGAAGGGTGTGGACGGAGGAAGGGTATGGACGGAGGAAGGGTATGGACGGAGGAAGGGTATGGACGGAGGAAGGGTGTGGACGGAGGGAGGGTATGGACGGAGGAAGGGTGTGGATGGAGGAAGGGTATGGACGGAGGAAGGGTATGGACGGAGGAAGGGTGTGGACGGAGGAAGGGTGTGGACGGAGGAAGGGTGTGGACGGAGGAAGGGTATGGACGGAGGAAGGGTGTGGACGGAGGAAGGGTATGGACGGAGGAAGGGTGTGGACGGAGGAAGGGTGTGGACGGAGGGAGGGTGTGGACGGAGGAAGGGTGTGGACGGAGGAAGGGTGTGGACGGAGGGAGGGTATGGACGGAGGAAGGGTATGGACGGAGGGAGGGTATGGACGGGGGGAGGGTATGGACGGAGGAAGGGTATGGACGGAGGAAGGGTATGGACGGAGGGAGGGTATGGACGGGGGGAGGGTATGGACGGAGGAAGGGTGTGGACGGAGGAAGGGTATGGACGGAGGAAGGGTATGGACGGAGGGAGGGTATGGACGGGGGTAGGGTATGGACGGAGGGAGGGTATGGACGGAGGGAGGGTATGGACGGAGGAAGGGTATGGACGGGGGGAGGGTATGGACGGAGGGAGGGTATGGACGGAGGGAGGGTATGGACGGAGGAAGGGTATGGACGGAGGGAGGGTATGGACGGGGGGAGGGTATGGACGGAGGAAGGGTATGGACGGAGGGAGGGTATGGACGGAGGGAGGGTATGGACGGAGGGAGGGTATGGACGGAGGGAGGGTATGGACGGAGGGAGGGTATGGACGGGGGGAGGGTATGGACGGAGGAAGGGTATGGATGGAGGGAGGGTATGGACGGGGGGAGGGTATGGACGGAGGGAGGGTATGGACGGAGGAAGGGTATGGACGGAGGAAGGGTATGGACGGAGGAAGTGTATGGAGGGAGGAAGGGTATGGACGGAGGAAGGGTATGGACGGAGGGAGGGTATGGACGGAGGGAGGGTATGGACGGAGGAAGGGTATGGACGGAGGAAGGGTGTGGACGGAGGAAAGGTATGGACGGAGGAAGGGTATGGACGGAGGAAGGGTATGGACGGAGGGAGGGTATGGACGGAGGGAGGGTATGGATGGAGGGAGGGTATGGACGGAGGGAGGGTATGGATGGAGGGAGGGTATGGACGGAGGGAGGGTATGGACGGAGGAAGGGTATGGACGGAGGAAGGGTATGGACGGAGGGAGGGTATGGACGGAGGAAGGGTATGGACGGAGGAAGGGTATGGACGGAGGAAGGGTATGGACGGAGGAAGGGTATGGACGGAGGAAGGGTATGGAGGGAGGAAGGGTATGGACGGAGGAAGGGTATGGACGGAGGAAGGGTATGGACGGAGGGAAGGTATGGACGAAGGAAGGGTGTGGACGGAGGAAGGGTGTGGACGGAGGAAGGGTATGGACGGAGGAAGGGTATGGACGGAGGGAGGGTACGGACGGAGGGAGGGTATGGACGGAGGGAGGGTATGGACGGAGGGAGGGTATGGACGGAGGGAGGGTATGGACGGAGGAAGGGTGTGGACGGAGGAAGGGTATGGACGGAGGAAGGGTATGGACGGAGGGAGGGTACGGACGGAGGGAGGGTACGGACGGAGGGAGGGTATGGACGGAGGGAGGGTATGGACGGAGGGAGGGTATGGACGGAGGAAGGGTATGGACGGAGGGAGGGTATGGACGGAGGGAGGGTGTGGACGGAGGAAGGGTGTGGACGGAGGAAGGGTATGGACGGAGGAAGGGTATGGACGGAGGGAGGGTACGGACGGAGGGAGGGTACGGACGGAGGGAGGGTACGGACGGAGGGAGGGTATGGATGGAGGGAGGGTATGGACGGAGGGAGGGTATGGACGGAGGAAGGGTATGGACGGAGGAAGGGTATGGACGGAGGGAGGGTATGGACGCAGGGAGGGTATGAACGGAGGGAGGGCACGATCAGCCAGACACTATGACATTTCTGTGACAGATCAGTATCGATCATGGCGGAGAGGTTGGGTCACCGGGCGGAATGATCGGCGTCGAGGAAACTCTAAAGTATAACCAGCAAGCCCATGTTGTATTAAATTTTGTCGGATTGTCTTTTGCTTGGTAAATGAGTTTTTCCATCTCGGCCATTCTAGAGATGCAGATTTCTAAGTGAAGTGAGGGGGGGCATGCTGGGGGAACTCGAGGTGCGGGGGGAACTCGGGGAGGGGGGTGGGGGGTCAACTCGGGGTGCTGGGGAACCTCGGGAGGGTGCGGGGGGAACTCGGGGTGCGGGGGGAACTCTGGGTGCTGGAGAACCTCGGGAGGGTGCGGGGGGAACTCAGGGTGCTGGGGGAACTCGGGGTGCGGGGGGAACTCAGGGTGCTGGGGAACCTCGGGAGGGTGCGGGGGGAACTCGGGGTGCTGGGGGAACTCGGGGTGCGGGGGGAACTCAGGGTGCTGGGGGAACTCTGGGTGCTGGAGAACCTCGGGAGGGTGCGGGGGGAACTCGGGGTGCGGGGGGAACTCTGGGTGCTGGAGAACCTCGGGAGGGTGCGGGGGGAACTCAGGGTGCTGGGGGAACTCTGGGTGCGGGGGGAACTCTGGGTGCTGGGGAACCTCGGGATGGTGCGGGGGGAACTCAGGGTGCTGGGGGAACTTGGGGGGGCATGCTGGGGGAACTCGGGGGCCACATACTGGCAACATGCAGAAAATTGGGGGGACACCACTGAACTCACCTCTGTATCCATCAATGACCATCAATAAGATTTCCCAACCTGTGAATGGACCCCCATCAAATCCAAGTCTTATAAATGGAGGATACAAAAATACTTTGAAGGTTCCCTATGTAATCTCCATGTATGATTGATGATCGATCCATAGACGGAGCGCCACAGGAAAGGCCCCCACAAATCATTCCTAATAAATGGACGCCAATGTGGGCTCAGAGGCGTCCGAACGGTGAGATCTCATTTGTACTAACTTCAATTTTAACACACATTAAAGTGCCTACCGCTTCAACATGCGCTTCTGATGCTTCTGTGATGCTTTCTTGAAGCGTTAATGAAGTTTGGCAAATGCCCAGTACAATAGAACCCCCGAATGAATAGTACCCCCACTCAGCAGATCCCCTGCTCAGTAGTACCCCCAGCTTTACTTTTCCCCCGCTCAATAGTTATCCTCAGTGTGATGGGGGGGGGGGAAACCCAGAATCCTTCGGGGAGGTTGGAATACCCTTGTTTAAGCTTCCTGGCACCTCCTATGTCTAAGTCACCCCATTAGGGGCGCAGGAGGACCGAGAGAAATGATGGACAATGAGAAGGTGATTACTTAAATATAACAGTAACATTTCTCCACAATATCTCCCAGGATATATGTGACAGACATAGCCGGGACAGAGGCTGTTGGAGAGGACTGAATGCCGGCCTCTTGCCTTTTGATTATGGGCCCTGGATTTTCAATGGAACAATACTCTTTGTGAGGTGAATGAGAAATCCAGTCTGAACTGTACTAATCAGACTCAGTCGTGTATATATGTATATATTGTATGTTGTCTCATTCTGTTGTGGACTCCTTGCTGTGATCATTTGGGATTTGTGTCCCTGTAGAGGGAGGGGGGATTCCTCCAGCAGCCCCCCCTGCTGATAAGACGGTTTACTGAGGAGAAGTTTGAACACACCTGACCTGTGTGTCCATTGTCATTGGACAGTTTAACCCGCCCTCTTTTCATAGGGTGGGGGGAAGAGTCTCTGAGTTATTGTATTTGTTGTGTCCATGTGTGATAATAAAACAGTCCATGTTCAGCATCTAAGCAAGTATCGTCTTGTTTTGTGCTTGGAAGTGGTTGGAATATCTGATATCTGTATCCAGACTGGGAGGAAGTGGTATATGACGGGACATTCCGTGACAATATATATATAAAGTGCTGATCACATTGGCCTCTAGAACTGGGTAGGAGCCGGACAATCTTTTCCTACTATAGTGTGTTTCCTATTAGGCTGAGGAGGGGGGGGGTCACTGTTTGTATTGTTCATTGTAATTAGCTTCTGCTATTGTGAGAAGGTTTGCTGTGTTTAGGTGATAATAGTTAATCAGCTCATGTTAATTAGGTTTCTGGTTACAGTTTGTATTGTCTGGTGTATATATTTGTGAGAGATCTCAAAATAAACAGTCCATGCTAAAGCTGTGTAACTGAGTTAGTCTCGTCTAGATCTTGGTTACAATATTCGGCTGTAAAATCTGATATCTGAGGGTCCAGATTAGAGAAAGCCGTGTACTGACGGAAGCTCTCAAGCGGAGTGCGATGGGGATCCGTGACATTGGTGACAAGCAGTGGGATGATTCCTGCAATCTGAGACATTCAAACCTCCACCTGGATCCAAGATCAGGATAGAAGACTTCAGTCACCCCAGCGGAGATATGGACCTGGCATCAGAATTCCCGGGGCTGCTGCGGATCATCCTTTCAACATACACCAGGACTGTGTCTGAGGATGAATACCTGGAGTTGAGGCAGCAAATTCGGGTGGAGCTCTGGATTGCAGCCCTCCGTCTCGCTGGTATACAACAGGGCAAGTGCTTTCCAACCCAAGAGCAAAGAGCCAGTGACCAACGGGCATTACAGATGGCATTCCTGGGAGAGCGGCCCCAGGAGCAATGGGTGACTGAGTTGGACAGGCCGGTCCAGCAGGAGATAGAGCTGGACAATCATTATCGGGCTCTGCAATGGCATGCAGAGGAGGGATATTTAGGGGAGACAACAGAATGCTCTCCGGAGGGATAGGACTTTGGCGGCCCTGGATTGCTGTGGGAGAGCCTTACAGATCGTTTTGTGTTTGGCGATGAGGGGGAACCTGACCTTGAGGACATGAGAGACTATAGAGAGTCTATGCTCGGTCTTGCAGGGGTCTCAGAGCTCAAACCTGATCTGGAATATTTGCTAAGGAAGGAACAGCATCTGGAAAGGGCATACAGGAAACTGCTAGAACAAGTTCAGCAGAATGACAGTGGAAAATCCGGAGATTGCCGTCCCCAAACCTGAAGTGCTGACAACAGGGCAGAGCTCTGCTAACCTCTGCCCAGCACTGATAGCATCTTCTGGGTTCCATGGACAGGAGATGGTGAACCTCTATCCCCAGACATCAGTTTCAGAGACAGGGGATTTGATAGACTTTTCTGCTGAGGAAGAACAACCTGATGAGCCTCCAGCAGAAGAGCTGCTATCAGGGCCAAACTTCACTGTGTTCTGCCCAGCACCAACAGCAGCTTCAGCCTCCCTGAGAGAAGAGGTAGTCACCCTTTCTCCCACAACACTGACAGGGACATGGGATTTCCTGCCAGCATCATCTGTGGAGTTTCCAGAAATGTCTCCAGCTGAAGCGCTGACAACTGGACAGAGGGTCCAAGACCTCTGCTCTACACCTGTGGCAGTTCCGGAGGCCCAGGGTGAGAAAGAGATGGTCACTCCCCAACAAGGATCTGTGCACCTGGGAGACAGTACCAGAGACATGTTGTCCCAGCAGCCAGATGAGGGGAGATGAAGCAGCCGGCTTCCCTTCCCAGCAGCAGGTGGCACCACAGAATGATGCCAGCAACCCAGTAGAAGGGCTGGCAACAGGGTAGAGTGCTGCTGATCTCTGCCCTCAACTAGCAGAGGATGGATTTCCTGTAAAGGTGGATGGGACTTTAGTCTCCACCTGTATACCCCAGGGATGGTGGGCAGTCGGCCCAGATCCCCAACAACATGATGGAGGGAGCCCAGCCACCCTGTCTTCTCTCCAGCAGGTGAAGGGACTCCAGGGGGAAGGACCAGCTTGATGGTTTCCCATTGCATTCTGGGATATCTCATACCTGTGTGGCACCCTCTACCAGAAGGTAGGTGCTAGTAAGGGTTGTTTTACTAGGTTTGTTCAGAACAGACAAATTTAGGCATTACAGATCATTTTGTGTTTGGCGATATGCTGCAAGCTAGGCCTGTCTGTTTTGATCTGGGGCTGGGAGTGGTTAGAGTAGCAGTGGGTGTGACCACCTGGGCTCCAGTTCTGAGGCACCTCCCCTGCTTCCAGGGAGAATGTTCTGGAAAAGGAGGCTGGGCCTAGAGCTGGAGTGGCAGGCAGCACATGTGGGAGCTCTGACCAATCCCTAGCTGGCATTGGCAGGGGGCGGGCCTCCTATACATGCTGAGGTCACATGCTGTTGGAGAGGAGTAGTTGACTGGGTGACGTGAGGAATGGAGGGCTAGACAGCCGCAGGAGCACACCCCCATGTGGGGGGATGTGGGATTGCAGGAGGAGGCCCGGGGAGAACTGTGAGGGAACATTGCCTCTACACGGTCGGTGGCAGGGAACTCCTGGTGCAGAGGGGCAGGAGAAGCTGTCGGAACGCATGGTCAGGGAAAGTTCCTCATCAAGGACTCAGGGCTGGAAGGTTGGAAGGTCGGTGAGTGTTACCATAGTGGATGGCTGGAGGTGCCGAGGATTCTGGAAGGGAATTCTGCTTCTACACGGTCACTAGGAGAGTCTTCATCATGGATCAGAGAAGAGACTGCGGGGAGTTGTGTCAAATCAGTGTAGCCGGGGAACACATGGTTTGCAAGTTGGACTGGCTGGGAGCAGTAGTCCATTTCCTAGAAGATAGACTTTAACCCACTAGGCCTCCGGGGAGAGGTTCTGCAGGTCTCAGGCCTAGTAGTAGCGACTCACCAGAACCAGTAGAGGAGCTTATTCAGGATGAGTTCTTCATACCCATCAGAAGAGGACGTGTTATACCTTAAATGTAACTACAAGTTGTGCCGGAGGAAACCAAGTGTGCAAGGAGAAGCAAGTTTGGGCAGGAGGTGAAGAGAACGAAGACCATTAACTTTACATGATCAAAAGTGATGTTTCTGTCCTTCATACAGTGATGGATGGAGAACTCTTAGTAACAGCAGTCTGCAAGGAGATGCAGGGAGTAACAGTCTGCAGGGAGTAATAGTCTGCAGGGAGATGCAGGGAGTAATAGTCTTGATGGAGCTGCAGGGAGTAACAGTCTGCAGGGAGATACAGGGAGTAATAGTCTGCAAGGAGATGCAGGGAGTAATAGTCTTGATGGAGCTGCAGGGAGTAACAGTCTGCAGGGAGATACAGGGAGTAATAGTCTGCAGGGAGATGCAGGGAGTAATAGTCTGCAAGGAGATGCGGGGAGTAATAGTCTGCATGGAGCTGCAGGGAGTAATAGTCTGCAGGGAGATGCAGGGAGTAACAGTCTGCAGGGAGATGCAGGGAGTAACAGTCTGCAGGGAGATGCAGGGAGTAACAGTCTGCAGGGAGATGCAGGGAGTAACAGTCTGCAGGGAGATGCAGGGAGTAACAGTCTGCAGGGAGATGCAGGGAGTAATAGTCTGCAAGGAGATGCGAGGAGTAACAGTCTGCAAGGAGATGCAGGGAGTAACAGTCTGCAGGGAGATGCAGGGAGTAATAGTCTTGATGGAGCTGCAGGGAGTAACAGTCTGCAGGGAGATGCAGGGAGTAATAGTCTGCAGGGAGATGCAGGGAGTAACAGTCTGCATGGAGATGCAGGAAGTAATAGTCTACAAGGAGATGCGGGGAGTAATAGTCTGCAGGGAGATGCAGGGAGTAACAGTCTGCAGGGAGATGCAGGGAGTAACAGTCTGCAGGGAGATGCAGGGAGTAATAGTCTGCAGGGAGATGCAGGGAGTAATAGCCTGCAAGGAGATGCGGGGAGTAATAGTCTTGATGGAGCTGCAGGGAGTAACAGTCTGCAGGGAGATGCAGGGAGTAATAGTCTGCAAGGAGATGCAGGGAGTAATAGTCTTGATGGAGCTGCAGGGAGTAACAGTCTGCAGGGAGATGCAGGGAGTAATAGTCTGCAGGGAGATGCAGGGAGTAACAGTCTGCATGGAGATGCAGGAAGTAATAGTCTGCAAGGAGATGCGGGGAGTAATAGTCTGCAGGGAGATGCAGGGAGTAACAGTCTGCAGGGAGATGCAGGGAGTAACAGTCTGCAGGGAGATGCAGGGAGTAATAGTCTGCAAGGAGATGCAGGGAGTAACAGTCTGCAGGGAGATGCAGGGAGTAATAGTCTGCAGGGAGATGCAGGGAGTAACAATCTGCAGGGAGATGCAGGGAGTAACAGTCTGCAGGGAGATGCAGGGAGTAATAGTCTGCAGGGAGATGCAGGGAGTAATAGTCTGCAGGGAGATGCAGGGAGTAACAGTCTGCAAGGAGATGCAGGGAGTAACAGTCTGCAAGGAGATGCAGGGAGTAACAGTCTGCAGGGAGATGCAGGGAGTAACAGTCTGCAGGGAGATGCAGGGAGATGCAGGGAGTAATAGTCTGCAGGGAGATGCAGGGAGTAATAGTCTGCAGGGAGATGCAGGGAGTAACAGTCTGCAGGGAGATGCAGGGAGTAATAGTCTGCAAGGAGATGCGGGGAGTAATAGTCTGCAAGGAGATGCGGGGAGTAACAGTCTGCAAGGAGATGCAGGGAGTAACAGTCTGCAGGGAGATGCAGGGAGTAATAGTCTGCAGGGAGATGCAGGGAGTAATAGTCTGCAGGGAGATGCAGGGAGTAACAGTCTGCAAGGAGATGCAGGGAGTAACAGTCTGCAGGGAGTAACAGTCTGCAGGGAGATGCAGGGAGTAACAGTCTGCAAGGAGATGCGGGGAGTAACAGTCTGCAGGGAGATGCAGGGAGTAACAGTCTGCAGGGAGATGCAGGGAGTAACAGTCTGCAGGAAGATCCAGGGAGTAATAGTCTGCAGGTAGATCCAGGGAGTACTAGTCTGCAGGGAGATGCAGGGAGTAATAGTCTGCAGGTAGATCCAGGGAGTAATAGTCTGCAGGGAGATGCAGGGAGTAATAGTCTGCAGGGAGATGCAGGGAGTAACAGTCTGCAGGGAGATGCAGGGAGTAATAGTCTGCAGGGAGATGCAGGGAGTAATAGTCTGCAGGTAGATCCAGGGAGTAATAGTCTGCAGGGAGATGCAGGGAGTAACAGTCTGCAGGGAGATGCAGGGAGTAATAGTCTGCAGGGAGATGCAGGGAGTAATAGTCTGCAGGGAGATGCAGGGAGTAATAGTCTGCAGGGAGCTGCAGGGAGTAATAGTCTGCAGGGAGATGCAGGGAGTAATAGTCTGCAGGGAGCTGCAGGGAGTAATAGTCTGCAGGGAGATGCAGGGAGTAATAGTCTGCAGGGAGATGCAGGGAGTAATAGTCTGCAGGGAGATGCAGGGAGTAACAGTCTGCAGGGAGATGCAGGGAGTAATAGTCTGCAGGGAGATGCAGGGAGTAATAGTCTGCAGGGAGTAATAGTCTGCAGGGAGATGCAGGGAGTAATAGTCTGCAGGGAGATGCAGGGAGTAATAGTCTGCAGGGAGATGCAGGGAGTAATAGTCTGCAGGGAGATGCAGGGAGTAATAGTCTGCAGGTAGATCCAGGGAGTAATAGTCTGCAGGGAGTAATAGTCTGCAGGGAGATGCAGGGAGTAATAGTCTGCAGGGAGATGCAGGGAGTAATAGTCTGCAGGGAGATGCAGGGAGTAATAGTCTGCAGGGAGTAACAGTCTGCAGGGAGATGCAGGGAGTAATAGTCTGCAGGGAGATGCGGGGAGTAATAGTCTGCAGGGAGATGCAGGGAGTAATAGTCTGCAGGGAGATGCGGGGAGTAATAGTCTGCAGGGAGATGCAGGGAGTAACAGTCTGCAGGGAGATGCAGGGAGTAATAGTCTGCAGGGAGATGCGGGGAGTAATAGTCTGCAGGGAGATGCAGGGAGTAATAGTCTGCAGGGAGATGCAGGGAGTAATAGTCTGCAGGGAGATGCAGGGAGTAATAGTCTGCAGGGAGATGCGGGGAGTAATAGTCTGCAGGGAGATGCAGGGAGTAATAGTCTGCAGGGAGATGCGGGGAGTAATAGTCTGCAGGGAGATGCAGGGAGTAATAGTCTGCAGGGAGATGCAGGGAGTAATAGTCTGCAGGGAGATGCGGGGAGTAATAGTCTGCAGGGAGATGCAGGGAGTAATAGTCTGCAGGGAGATGCGGGGAGTAATAGTCTGCAGGGAGATGCAGGGAGTAATAGTCTGCAGGGAGATGCAGGGAGTAATAGTCTGCAGGGAGATGCAGGGAGTAATAGTCTGCAGGGAGATGCAGGGAGTAATAGTCTGCAGGGAGATGCAGGGAGTAATAGTCTGCAGGGAGATGCAGGGAGTAATAGTCTGCAGGGAGATGCGGGGAGTAATAGTCTGCAGGGAGATGCAGGGAGTAATAGTCTGCAGGGAGATGCAGGGAGTAATAGTCTGCAGGGAGATGCAGGGAGTAACAGTCTGCAGGGAGATGCAGGGAGTAATAGTCTGCAGGGAGATGCAGGGAGTAATAGTCTGCAGGGAGATGCAGGGAGTAATAGTCTGCAGGGAGATGCAGGGAGTAATAGTCTGCAGGGAGATGCAGGGAGTAACAGTCTGCAGGGAGATGCAGGGAGTAACAGTCTGCAGGGAGATGCAGGGAGTAATAGTCTGCAGGGAGATGCAGGGAGTAATAGTCTGCAGGGAGATGCAGGGAGTAATAGTCTGCAGGGAGATGCAGGGAGTAACAGTCTGCAGGGAGATGCAGGGAGTAATAGTCTGCAGGGAGATGCAGGGAGTAATAGTCTGCAGGGAGATGCAGGGAGTAACAGTCTGCAGGGAGATGCAGGGAGTAACAGTCTGCAGGGAGATGCAGGGAGTAACAGTCTGCAGGGAGATGCAGGGAGTAACAGTCTGCAGGGAGATGCAGGGAGTAACAGTCTGCAGGGAGATGCAGGGAGTAACAGTCTGCAGGGAGATGCAGGGAGTAACAGTCTGCAGGGAGATGCAGGGAGTAACAGTCTGCAGGGAGATGCAGGGAGTAACAGTCTGCAGGGAGATGCAGGGAGTAACAGTCTGCAGGGAGATGCAGGGAGTAACAGTCTGCAGGGAGATGCAGGGAGTAACAGTCTGCAGGGAGATGCAGGGAGTAACAGTCTGCAGGGAGATGCAGGGAGTAACAGTCTGCAGGGAGATGCAGGGAGTAACAGTCTGCAGGGAGATGCAGGGAGTAATAGTCTGCAGGGAGATGCAGGGAGTAATAGTCTGCAGGGAGATGCAGGGAGTAATAGTCTGCAGGGAGATGCAGGGAGTAATAGTCTGCAGGGAGATGCAGGGAGTAACAGTCTGCAGGGAGATGCAGGGAGTAACAGTCTGCAGGGAGATGCAGGGAGTAACAGTCTGCAGGGAGATGCAGGGAGTAATAGTCTGCAGGGAGATGCAGGGAGTAACAGTCTGCAGGGAGATGCGGGGAGTAATAGTCTGCAGGGAGCTGCAGGAGAAGATTTCTACTTAGTCACGTGTTCACATTCAATCTTCTGGCTCTAAATGGATCAAAGTAACTGAAATCTGTAAATATGATGACAATCAGGAATTCTATGGGCATCCCAATCCCCATCCAAGTTGTACCCCCAATAAAACAACAAAACAAAGCTCACAAATGACTGTTGATTGTCTCGGGAAGGGGCGCATGAAGTCTGGCAGTCGGGTGATTTGGCGGATTGTTTGTCAGTAGTGCTCACACCATGGCTACACCTGCAATACTTCCAAAATAAAGTGAAGGTAAAGCTGAATAAAAGGCTCTCGGAAGCTGCGGGTGTTGTGAGCGAGAGTTGTCATAGACTTCTATGGAGGCTTCGAAGATACTTTGTAGCACCAAGGAAGCAACATGTGACCAGGAATGTAAGGAACCATTTTATTTAGTGGGAGGAGCTTTATAAAGCGTCCAATGCCACCTATTGAAGAAAATGTAAATGAGACCTAAGTGTACCCCAGGAAAAGTCCTGACACCCCACACCAGTCACCCCAATAATAATACAAAGCCGCCATTGTGGAAGAATTTCGGGATTGATAGATTTGATCAGATACATCGGTCTGGATTGGATCAGTTGGAATGTCCCGGCCGTCACCTGTAAAAGATGGAGATGACTGCAGTAAGTGACCCTACAACACCCCGTTACATTGATGGCCACTAACTTCCGGGTCCCCCAACATTGAGAACACAGGAGCACGGCTGACAGCACAATTTTGCCAATTCCTCTCCGGTATGGTGGGTAGCGCCATGTTGGTTGGCAATGCTTGTCTGCTGAGGAGAGGTGAGTAGAGGGAAGGTTGGGGGAATGTTGGAGGGAAGGTTGGGGGAATGTTGGAGGGAAGGTTGGGGGAATGTTGGAGGGAAGGTTGGGGGGATTTGGGGTGAAGGTTGGGGGGATTTGGGGTGAAGGTTGGGGGGATTTGGGGGAATGTTGGGGGAAGGTTGGGGGAATGTTGGGCTGAAGGTTGGGGGGATTTGGGGGAAAGTTGGGGGGATTTGGGGTGAAGTTTGGGGGGAAGGTTGGGGGAATGTTGGGGGGAAGGTTGGGGGAATGTTGGGGGGAAGGTTGGGGGATTTGGGGTGAAGGTTGGGGGAAGGTTGGGGGGATTTGGGGTGATACACAGCGGCTACTTCAAGAGGTGGTGTGGGAATTGTGAACGGCAGGACAACGGTCAGTTTATTGGTGACACCGGGAAATGTATTCCGGCACTCTGCAATTTGTAGGATTTGGTGAAGAAGCCAAGCAATGTTATCAGACAGAACCATGTGACCCGCCATACCGACCCCCCATACCGACCCCTATAGTGACCCCCCATACTGACCCCTCATACCGACCCCCCATACTGACCCCTCATACCGACCCCCCATACCGACCCCCCCATATTGACCCCTCAAACCAAACCCCTATACCCTTCATACTGACCCCTCTTACTGACTCCCCCATACTGACCCCCATACCGACCCCTCATACTAACCCCCCATACCCCTCATACTGACCCCCCATACCGACCCCCCTTACTGATCCCCCATACTGACCCCCCATACCGACCCCCCATACTGACCCCCATACCGACCCCTCATACTGACCCCCCATACCCCTCATACTGACCCCCCATACCGACCCCCCTTACTGATCCCCCATACTGACCCCAATACCGACCCCTCATACTGACCCCCCCATACCCCTCATATTGACCCCCCATACCGACACCCCCATACTGACCCCCATACCGATCCCCCATACCGACCCCCCATACCCCTCATACTGACCCCCCATACCCCTCACACTGATCCCCCATACTGACCCCCCATACTGACTCCTCATACCGACCCCCCATATCCCTCATACTGACCCGCCATACCGACCCCCTATAGTGACCCCCCATACTGACCCCCATACCGACCCCCCATACTGACCCCTCATACCGACCCCCCATACTGACCCCTCATACTGACCCCCCATACCCCGCATACTGCCCCCCCCATATTGACCCCTCAAACCAAACCCCTATACCCTTCATACTGACCCCTCTTACTGACTCCCCCATACTGACCCCCCATACCGACCCCCCCCATACTGAGCCCCCATACTGACCCCCATACCGACCCCTCATACTGACCCCCCATACCCCTCATACTGACCCCCCATACTGACCCCCATACCGACCCCTCATACTGACCCCCCATACCCCTCATATTGACCCCCCATACCGACCCCCCCATACTGACCCCCATACCGATCCCCCATACCGACCCCCCCATACCCCTCATACTGACCCCCCATACTGACCCCCTATACTGACCCCCCATACCCCTCATACTGATCCCCCATACTGACCCCCCATACTGACTCCTCATACCGACCCCCCATATCCCTCATACTGACCCCTCATACCGACCCCCTATAGTGACCCCCCATACCGACCCCCCATACTGACCCCTCATACCGACCCCCCATACCCCTCATACTGACCCCCCATACTGACCCCTCATACCGACCCCCCCGTATCCCCCATACTGACCCCCCATACCGACCCCCATACTGACCCCCCCATACTGACCCCCTATACTGACCCCCCATACTGACCCCCATACCGACCCCTCATACTGACCCCCCATACCGACCCCCCATACTGACCTCCCCATATCCCTCATACTGACCCCCCATACTGACCCCCCATACTGACCCTTCATACCGACCCCCCCATACCCCTCATACTGACCCCTCATACTGACCCCTCATACTGACCCCCTATACTGACCCCCTATACCGACCCCCTATACTGACTCCCCATACTGACCCCCCATACCCCTCATACCGACCCCCCATACCGACCGCCTATACCCACCCCCAATACTGACCCCTCATAACGACCCCCAATACCGACCCCCCCATACCGACCCCCCCATACTGACCCCCCATACCGACCCCCCCATACCGACCCCCCATACTGACTCCCCATACCGACCCCCCCATACTGACCCCTCATACCGACCCCCCATACCCTTTATACTGACCCCTCATACCGACCCCCCATACCCCGCATACTGCCCCCCCCATATTGACCCCTCAAACCAAACCCCTATACCCTTCATACTGACCCGTCTTACTGACTCCCCCATACTGACCCCCCATACCGACCCCCCATACTGACCCCCCCATACCCCTCATACTGACCCCCCATACTGACCCCCTATACTGACCCCCCATACCCCTCATACTGACCCCCCATACTGACCCCCATACCGACCCCCCATACTGACCCCTCATACCGACCCCCCATATCGACCCCCTATAGTGACCCCCCATACTGACCCCCATACCGACCCCCCATACTGACCCCTCATACCGACCCCCCATACCCCTCATACTGACCCCCCATACTGACCCCTCATACCGACCCCCCCGTATCCCCCATACTGACCCCCCATACCGACCCCCATACTGACCCCCCCATACTGACCCCCCATACTGACCCCCATACCGACCCCTCATACTGACCCCCCATACCGACCCCCCATACCGACCTCCCCATATCCCTCATACTGACCCCCCATACTGACCCCCCATACTGACCCTTCATACCGACCCCCCCATACCCCTCATACTGACCCCCTATATTGACCCCCTATACTGACCCCCTATACCGACCCCCTATACTGACCCCCCATACTGACCCCCCATACCCCTCATACCGACCCCCCATACCGACCGCCTATACCCACCCCCAATACTGACCCCTCATAACGACCCCCAATACCGACCCCCCCATACTGACCCCCCATACCGACCCCCCCATACTGACCCCCCATACCGACCCCCCCATACCGACTCCCCATACCGACCCCCCCATACTGACCCCTCATACCTACCCCCATACCCTTTATACTGACCCCTCATACCGACCCCCCATACCCCGCATACTGCCCCCCCCATATTGACCCCTCAAACCAAACCCCTATACCCTTCATACTGACCCCTCTTACTGACTCCCCCATACTGACCCCCCATACCGACCCCCCCATACTGAGCCCCCATACTGACCCCCATACCGACCCCTCATACTGACCCCCCATACCCCTCATACTGACCCCCCATACCGACCCCCCATACTGACCCCCATACCGACCCCTCATACTGACCCCCCATACCCCTCATATTGACCCCCCATACCGACCCCCCCATACTGACCCCCATACCGATCCCCCATACTGACCCCCCCATACCCCTCATACTGACCCCCTATACTGACCCCCCATACCCCTCATACTGACCCCCCATACTGACCCCTCATACCGACCCCCCATATCCCTCATACTGACCCCTCATACCGACCCCCCATATCGACCCCCTATAGTGACCCCCCATACTGACCCCCATACCGACCCCCCATACTGACCCCTCATACCGACCCCCCATATCGACCCCCTATAGTGACCCCCCATACTGACCCCCATACCGACCCCCCATACTGACCCCTCATACCGACCCCCCATACCCCTCATACTGACCCCCCATACTGACCCCTCATACCGACCCCCCCGTATCCCCCATACTGACCCCCCATACCGACCCCCATACTGACCCCCCCATACTGACCCCCTATACTGACCCCCCATACTGACCCCCATACCGACCCCTCATACTGACCCCCCATACCGACCCCCCATACCGACCTCCCCATATCCCTCATACTGACCCCCCATACTGACCCCTCATACTGACCCCTCATACTGACCCCCTATACTGACC